>JANIJG010013336.1:3109-13652 GCA_024611175.1 Megaceryle torquata | reverse complement strand
CACCCCCACACACAAAACCCCCACAAAAATCGCCACCACACACATCCCTTCCCCTCCCTCCCTCCCTCCCCCCCCCCAAAAAAAAAACTAAACACCACCAACAAAACAAGGCCATAAATTCACATCTTCCTCCCATTGATCCCAGCAGTAAAACACACCTATGGCTTCACTTGTACAGAAGATTGAATGCTTTATCAGAGACAAAAAGCTGATCTGTGGTTAAATAGGTCTGGAATTACATAATGCTTATATCCAGAGAGATTAAGAAAATCAAGGAAAAGAAACCCAATTACAATAGAAACCCTTTGTTTGGTGAACACATCTATGTAAATTGTGCATTTAGATGAGGGATAGAAATCTTACACAACTTTACAAACTCAGAATGTCAGGTTCAGGTACTGTTACCTACAACAAAGTTCTACACTAATAAAGTCTAAAATGGAGGGCAGGACATACTTTTTTCACACCTACTTTAAGGTTCTCGTTATGTGACTAGAATAACAAAGAAGCATCAGAGTATTTGGAAAGTGAACTTTCTGTATCTCCTGCATCCTGTTATGCCATCTTGCCTTATTTCTTTATACAAAAGAGAAAGTAGAAAAATGCTCTCTGTCCAAGAAACAGGTTCCTGTAGCCCTTAAACATGATACAAATCTTTTCATAAATAAAAATGTTGGTTGGAGGCCAGTCAAGGCAATTCTCCATCTATTAAAATTTATCTTGCATCTCACGGGGAAGGACATGCTGAATGACCATGACCATCCTTTGACCATCCTACGACTGTAATTCTGCATAAGGGACAACAAAGTGTTTCTTCGTATATAGGAAGATAATACACATCAACTAGACCTATGTATTTCATATTACAGCTTTTCATCCAAAAGTCATCAGAAGAAACAAACCAGGATCAATCAATCTGTATATAAATTCAGCATTTCAACCTCTCTTGCAATTCAGGTGTCAGGAAAAAAGGGGTCACTCTCACTTTCTTTTACCATGTTCATCTGAAGGATTTCTACCTTGAGTCAACATAAAACTGAAGATATTGGAATGATGCCAACACTACTTTTAAGCACACAGACAGAAAATATTACAGGATAATCTTAGTATTTCTTGGTCACACTCCCTTAGGCAACTCTATACTGGTGCAAATGTCACATCCTGGCAGTGAATCCTTGGACACAGGTTCCATTTGTTCATGGATTTCTTTTAAAATTCTACCAAATAGTTCTCTTTATTTTTAAATCAATTATAGAGACTGATACAAAATCTACTAATATGAATCGCATTCTTTCCCTTTGGTTTTGATTCAGGCCCCTACCAGTAAAAGCAAAAGATTTTTTTAAGACAGGTGAAATTAGGACAAAAAAAAAAAAAGAGGGGGGGGAGAGAAGCCCCACCCCAGTCATCCATCAAGTGCACATCCAGGCCACCGCTCCTAAGAAATTTAAAATATGCTGCAGAGATATAAAAAGCAAAAAGCTTTCAGAAATCAAAGTGCTTCAGAAGATGGATTTTAATATTACCAGGTGGATTTTTTGCCAGATTATAAAGTTGACTTAAATGCCAGGATACTGCATTTCAGAAGCAGCAGTGGTTTACATGCTGTCTAGTACTAGAGGCTGAAGTGTATTGCTGATTCCAAAGCTAGAATATCATCACCTGTGGGGGCAAATAAATAAATAAATAAATAGCATTCCCTACCAACCTCACTACCTGCTGCCTTCAAGCGCTCTTTTCAAGTACAGCCTCCATAGTAAAAAAAGTTAACACTATTTTATTTTGATTATAGTGCTTTCCTGAGGCAGGAATTTTTATTTCAGTTTGAATCTTTAAACCATTACATTTTCAGTGATGCATTTTTATATTTACAGTTGACATCTTCATAGAAGAATGAAACCTTTGAGCAACAGCTCTAAAGCATGAAGGTTGCCTGCAGTAAGTACTTAAATTATTTTACACCCAAATGGAGCCAGTTGTTTTTAGCTAAAATTTAATAAACCTTAAATCAATGACCTTTCTTTCACTGAATGCCTGTACTTGGAAAAACTAACTTTCCCAAGAAACATATTTTGGTGAGTAAATGCCAAACAACGGGCTATTTAAATCTGAATGTTTTCTCAAGTTATAGCTTGTGAACATTCAGTTCCTAAATTCCCAACTGCTGCCTAATGTATAGAACAGTGGTGCCTTGGTTTAATCATATACCATTGATTTCAGTGTCACAGTGATCTCATTGACAGTAATCAATAATAATCCAAAATCAATCAAATCTGGTTTTGCACTAACATTCATCAAATCTGAATATCCCAAAATTATTTGTAGACATGTGAAAGATAAATAAATAAATAATAAGAAATAAAATCTGAAAATACAAAAATAAAAGCCAGTAAACTTTGAGAAGATAATAGTGCATCCAAGCACGCTTCAGGCCTCCTGGGGTAAGTTAATGATGAATCACACCTTGCCTTCCCAGCAAAGACTCCAAGATATATTCTTTTTCAAACATGAAGATACACAGCAACTGAAGGTAGAGGACATACTAGCAAATGATCAACTATTACTTTATGAACAGCCATGTTATGTGCTGAATTTCAAATATGTTGCCAGCATATTACTAAATGCACAACTATGTTACACCACGAAGAACTACACATTGTAAGCTAGCCACTGCATGTCACAGAGCAAGAGAGGATAAAATTACTGAATTTCTGTACCAAAAGCATGAATAGACATAGCCACTTATCAAAAGAGCTGTTATTGTTGCCGAGGACTCCTCTCTCAACATATTCACCTGTAATTTTGTCAAGGTAATAAATCCTTCCATTCATCACAGCACACTCAAAAGCACCCTGCTATTTAATTTAAATGGAAAAAAGGCCCAAAGTGTCTAAAACATTTACTTTTGCTAATGTAAAAGTGCTGGCATTTTACTTCATTTCTGATAAGCCGGTGCCAATGGATGTGATTATTCTTTTCTTATTCAAAGCGTATCAGTAGTTCGAAAGCACTCTCAATCTTATCAGGTGTATGAACAGCATAGTTACTGAAAACAGTTTGTACTGCTCCTCTCTCTTTCTGCCAGGCTATCAGATAAACCCAACTAACTAACTGTATTTACACACAATCAAACAAGCTGTGTCTTCAATATACTGTAGCCCATTTCTGGCATGCTGTAAGTTTTCTACTTGACATTAGTTATAACAAAAACATCAGTGAATTAGCTTACAGCAAAAATACAGCCAATACACAAAAGAAAAATAAAAGGGGGGGGATTAAGAATGGTAACTTACATTTTAGTATTTCACAGGTTTACCTGATGCTACTTGAAAAACAGCATAGACACAGTAGGATTCAAATGTATTCAAAACATACCTGACATAGGCCTTATGAGCAGAGAAATAATTTCTGTTTGCTTTTTTTGCTTATTTTATTCTCCTGTCCTCTAGGAACTGTCTCTGATTGACAGAAAGACATAGAAAGACAAGAGAGACAGAAAATGGTTTCAGCGTCTGAGGATATTCAAATGCCTTTACTGTTTCTGTCCGGAACACAGCCATGATTTCTCATGATCCAATCTTCATCTGGCATTAAAAGACCCACCACAAAACTAAAAAACAGCACTACCCCCCAAATAAGCCTCTTGGCAGCCCTCCTTTTCACTTAGCATCTCAGATACTGCATTTTCAGTGCCAACTACTGAAGAATAATAAAAGACCCACTAGTTCAGAAGGGCCACAGCTTTGAAGGTTTTGCTTACTGCACAACCATAGGAAGCATGAACAGAATCTGCCGGCATTCTTCTCAGAGTGACAGCTACAACGCAGTATTTGAAGAGTTAAACGTTAACCTGGCTGGAAGCTGGGCACTTTCAGCTGGCTAAATGAGAAGTTCTGGAAAGCAAGGAGAAATCCTGAGTTTCAGCTCTTGATTAATTACAGCTTTCCTTAGAAGCTGCAGCTTCAGTCGGGTTGTGGAGCCCTCCTTCCCACCACCCCCACCCACCAACAGCCTTTTGCTGAGTACCTCTGATGGAGCAGCAAAGGGCGGGCACGTGCCACCACCTGAGCCCATCCTGTGCTTCTGTCGGGGCTCCCGGTGCAGAACGAGCCATCCTCTAGATTTGTAGGAGAACAATGAGCTGAATTAAGCCAAGTGTGCAGTGCTGGGTAATTCAGCCGATTGTTGTTTCTCCATCTGTGACACCACGGCCTGGTGATTGATGGGACAGGTGTCATTCATACTAATGTCAGCCACCAACAGTGGCTGCTCGGCTCTTTCAATATCACCCAGCACCAACTGGGCCCAAGCAGCTCCTGTGAGAACAATGATGGGGTGCCCGGGAGCTTTACTCATTTATTGGCAACCTGATTCTCACCCCTGTAACGCTCGCGGGAAGGGTTGGTTAAAGACATGGCATTTCATGCCACTTCTAAACATCTCATCTGTCCCACTACGTTAACGGCTGCTATGAGGACATTGCCAGGGAATTCTTTCACTGCAGGGAAAATGAATATAATTTTGTAGAGGAAATCTTGCATTCATGGAACATTAAACTATCACGGTTAAAAAAAAAAAAATGCACAACACAACAACAACAAAATAATTTTAAAAACTCACACAAAACCAAACCAAACAAACAAACAAACAAAAATCACCTTTTCCTTTAAGAATTTTACCAGCCTCCAAAGATAATTCTGTTAGAAATCCATGGCCATTTGCTTTTGGAAACACACTCTAAGCCTGTTTGTTTTTAAGACAGCACATGAGTTTTACCTTTTCTTTTTACTAGACTTTTTTTTTTTAAAAAGGGTAAAGTTATTTTGTTAAAGAAAATGTCTCAGGCCTTCTAAAATTAATTCCTCTGAATACTATTTTAGCATTAGTACTTGTCAGCCAAGCATATCACAGTCCATCTAAGCAAGAAAATGCCAACTTAAACATAAAAGGACACTAGCATTCATCCTTCAAAAAGACAGGAAACAAATCCTGCTAAGAAGAAGACAAAAAAAAAAGAATAAATATAAACTAAATAACAAATACATAGAAAATTGCTTGATCCTTTTTCTCTATTGCATTTTCAATAAATGTAGATTTATAAAATCTGTCAGTAACTGGCTATCCTAAGAGCAGAGCTAAGAGTACATAAAGGAGTATTATTTCACCATTTACAATAGCAAAGAACTATTGTTCTTTAGTAATTTGCCCATCTTTTATTTCCTTAAAAATATTGAGTGTGTGAGATTTTAAAAAAGTGTTTCATCCAAAAATAGCTCTGAAACAAACCCATAAATAGAAGGAAAGGTGAAAAGAAGAGCAGTATCACCGCTAAGGATTGACTGAATAAAACAAGCCATCTCCTCCTCTCCCCACCCATCCTGGCACTTTTATATTGGAAGGAATTTCAGAAATGCTCAGGAACAAGTTAGCACTACATTTTAGATAGACTTTCATTATACTCGCCAGTATCTCTACATCCGCAGGATGTGAAATTGCTTAATGTCTAGCTGGCTCGGAAGGGGGGGCAGCAGCTGACATAATTTTTTAATTGTATTTTTATTTTTAGTTAAAAAAAAAAAAAATACGGAAAACCAAAACAAAACCCCAAACGACTCCTTTTTTTTTTTGCTGTTGTTGGTTTTGGGTTTCTTTTTTTTTGGGGGGGTTGGTTGGTTTTTTTTTTGAGGCCATTCAAAACAAGCACTGGCAACTCCACATCATCTTCTCATTCTAACTTGCCAAAGCCATCAATCTCTGATCACACCTATTACAATCTCACCGTAGCCAACGCTACATTTTGCGACAGCTTGACCAGTTGTTTAAGGAAAGAGAGTGTGATGGAGCAAAGCTAAATCGACACATCTGTGATACTTCTGACACCCCTCAGCATGGCTAATATTAATTTGTTTTCTTTGGCTAGGTAAGTGCTGCCAAAACACATTACATATGGTATGTTGTTCCAATCAAAATGATGAAAAGGAGATGTGCAGGGTCTTTTTTTCCCCACTTACAGCAACGTGAAAAGATACAGAGTAAGAGACATTCATGCTAACTTACAGACTAATAACCTAGAAAACCTCAAATCACTTTATTTTAAACTTTGGTTTCCGAACACAACCCTTAAAGAGAATCTGCCCTGCCACATAAAGACTGCAGCTCAAATCTGCAAAGAGGTTTTACTCAGGGAAAGGGAATGTAGTTTTCAATATACAATAAAAGGATATATTTAGACTATTCTCGTGTGAATAGAGGTAACTTATCATATTTCATTATGTTATCATATAAATAAATGGGCACTATTCTGTACAAGGATATTGTAAATTGAT
The DNA here is from genome assembly GCA_024611175.1 of Megaceryle torquata. NCBI lineage: Eukaryota > Metazoa > Chordata > Aves > Coraciiformes > Cerylidae > Megaceryle > Megaceryle torquata. The sequence continues at coordinate 7,326 of JANIJG010013336.1, read as the reverse complement.
TGATTAGACTGAGGACAAGGAATCTCTAATTCCTATACTCCGATACACTAACTTTCTGGGGTATATGGAGACCCTTCTCCAATTTCACATTCAACATTCTGTGTTATTGTCATGAAAAATATGAATTTATATTTTTAAGAGTATTTTTAGTTTTGTCTTGCAAATTATTTTGATCTAAATCAGAAAATTCCATTTAGATTTCATACAAATTCAGACTGGTGACCCATGGCAAAAATTAGACATCGAACAGTAAAGAAAAAGTGTATATGCTTGCCTTACACTCTGTAGAAGTACCTGTATCAGTCTAACTTTTATTAGGATGTTAATAGAGAATTTTTTCCTAGCAAGTCTAGGAAGATGGGGGGTGGGGGGAAGAAAAGAAAAAAACCAAACAATTTAAAAGAAGTGGAAATGATGCTCTGATTAAAATGCTATGCTTCTTACAAGAGGGAAATAATTGGAAATCAGACAAGATTCCCTTTAATGCAAAACTGCTATATTAAAGAATAGCAAAAAGTCCTTCTTTGTTTGAAGGAAATACAAATTAATTGAAAAACATTACAAGCATTATGTAAACAAAACCAAGAGATTTACAACTTCTGTAACATAGTAAATACATAAATTGTTTCACAAGACATGTCAAAAAGCAATGTTCTACCATATCTATCAAAGTTACACTCCAAAGTGCAACTGAAAAGGCAAAACAATATCCTTTAAATATAATGAAGTAATACTGTCTGAAATAGCAGTACATAATTCAGTTTAATATTTTTCTATAATGTTTCACACTATTTTTACTTCTGGACAAGCAAACAGTAATTAATAAAAAAAAAAACAAACAGGCTTTTTGGTGAGGACTAAAAATCATTAAAATGGAATGTGTATTTTATATTTTGGTCAGATGGCATCATGATTTAGGTTAACAACCATACATAGGAGTCTTACCCCCCCCCAATAATTATATTCTTTAAGTGTAAACAAAACCGTGTGTCCAAGGACACGCATATTTAAAAAAAAAACAAAAAACAAACAAAAAAACCCCACTCTGTGATTGACAGACAAAACTTACAGGAATATGAATAAATATTAGTCCTGTAAATTACTTGGAAGAGGAATTTTTTATTAAAAAATACAGCATCTTTTAAAAGCAAAACTGTGAGTACAAATACAGAAAACACTAGATGACATGAAGAATCTGACATAAAATCAGGTGCAAATACTGTATCAACATTGCAAGCCAGCTCTCCTCTCATGAATAAGAAAAAAATAAAACACATAAAAGCAGCAGGTTTTTGACATGCAACTGCACAAAGGGAAGTTATATAGCTCTGCATATACTTACTGTATACATGTCTGCATGCATATACACAATAATAAATGTACATTGCACAAATTGCATAGGGAATACACTATATACCTGGAACACGCACACATGCATAGATATCTACGTATCTGAACTCAAAATTTGCTGTACATAGACAGAGGATTTCCAGGTAAAAAGCAAAACTATAAAATGAAAGCACACATACACCTGCTTCTACAGATACGATTGTACGCGTGTACGATTACCTAACTCAAGTCTAAAAGAGGATACACAAAATGTAAAAGAACATGTAATAAGAGGACTGTCAAGCTGCAGTGACTGTTGGTGTCATCCCTGCACTATCAAACACACATATGAGTATGACTGGAGACAGAGAGGCTAAATATTTCACTGTCAGAGCATGTCGAGAAATGCAATTCATTTCTCTCTCATGTGCTTTAGGACAATGACAATTTAATACAAGGCCAGTGGATGTAAAAGAGATAAAAACTGAACAAACTGGCTTGGCATAATCACAGATTTCCTCTAGAGAGCTTGGTAGTGTGAGGCTCATATGCACTTGTAGCGGATCAACATTTTATTGTTTCTTCCCTCCATGAATTTACTATGAAGAAGAATTCATAGCAAAGCTTACCTTATAGAGAGAGACTACATTAAGCTTCAATAGGAGCAAGAGTTCCTCCCTTTTCCTTTTTTTTTTTTTTTTTGTTGCTTACTTATCCTACGCATTTCACTTATTCTAAACAAAAAATAATTATTTGAAACACTTCCTTGAAAGGTTCAAATAAGTGGGTATTTTCATTCCTACTTACACTTCCATAGGGGTGCAAGCAACGTCCCTGCAGGTCAAGGATCAGTCCTTTAAAAACATTCCATAAAATGAATAATCATGTCACTTATAAATAATTCATATTTTTATACTATAATTTTTATACCATAATTTCACTCTGTAACATACAGAAATAACAGCACAGCACATGTACTAACATATCTGTGAGAACAAACATATCATACTTTCTACCTACCCTAAGCAAAGTAAGCTTCGAGTATTGTTAAATATTATCATAGACAAGTTACCTTCTGTATTTGATGAATAGCACCATGTATTTGAAATTAATTGCAAAAGTAGGGTTGGCTAATGAGGCGGCCCTTATCTTTTCTCAGCAGTGCAAGCACAAGTATTTTTCTGCTGGCTCAATATTTTTTAAATGCCCAAAGTGCTATTAACTTAAGTTGAAATCTGATTAAAATATGAATGCTAAAATATTCACTACAGCTAATACAGCTACTAAAAAAAAAAAAAAAAAAGGACTACGGAAATTCTTATCTCTTTCCTTATCATTAAGCATGTCTTTTGAAAAATAATAATTAAATAAATTGTTCCCTACAGATTCTCCCAGTTGTTTTGCTTCCCATTAGCATCTTTGAAAACAGTTTGTTAAGACAATAGTTGTTCTTTATTATGGAACTATGGGGATGTTGCCCTTCTATCTGTTTCAGTTTAAAAATAAATTTGCAGGAAATGTTAAAGCTTAAGGACTATTAGAAAAAGGACAGCATGCCTTAGGAAAAATGGGGGGAAAAAAGTACCGGGGAAAAAAATGATCAGCCATTCAAGAGAATTAATGGATATCCACAAGGGCTTTGCTAATAACACGGGTTAATTACCGCTGCAACGCACCAGGCTCAGTAAATAAAAGAGCACAACCATAAACACATTGAAATGAGCAAGCATCACTACAAGAGGAGCAAGCTCCAGTAAATGAAAAGCTGTCAGATGAGTATTTCAGCACAAACCCTTTATACTTTCTGCAGGATTTTAAAACTTGCCAGCAGTCTATCAAAACCAAAAAAGTGAAGACCTGCGACTGGAAACAGAGGACGAAGAAGGGACCAAGGCCTGCCTGCTCCCCTTACAAGGGAGAACACTGGCAGGGTCTCCTCACTCACCCACGCTTGGGGGCTGCCTTCACAACACAGAGCCGCGTGCCACGTTACACACCGGCTACATGTACAGAGGCCTGGAGGCTTCTGACTTTAATATTAACTTTGGGCTTTATTTTTTAATAACAACTGCAAATAGCTAATCTAGTGAGACAAATGTGTGATGGTGAGGATCTCCACAGCCTGGAGAAACTGTGGAGTGGAATCAAGTGCTGGTTCCCACTTCACAAAAGCAGCCTTCTTCAGTCCATCCCTTTCCTCCCTTTGTAAATGAAATACACTTCTAAAAATTCTTCCAGGAACTAGAAGCTATGCCAAAATATTTTAAAGAAGAGCAAAACTGACACAAACTCTTTTATGTTTAGCGTACAATCATTCCAAGCACACACACAAATATATATATTTATGTGCTGATGCGAGTATACACACACACTCATATTCATCCATGCACAAAACATAACCCAGACAGACTCACAGGGTAACTCCACAGACCATTCCCACACAGGAACACGAGAACAGTTGGAGAAACACAAGACAACATATACCAATCATCACTGCACTAAAATATTCTCATGATGTGACACCTACATGCACTTTTTAAATGTTATAGTCATTTTAAACAATCTTTATTTCTTGTCATTTGTATATTTTATCAGTTGCACTGCAAGATTAAAATCTATGCTCACTATAACAGCTGAATTTGTGTCATGTTTAAACACTGCTGTACATTTTTAAATGGAGAAAGTAGGGAAACTGCTGAGGGTTCAAATTAATAAAACACAGTAAGCCACAAAGGGAAAAACATACATAGTGCTACATAGTGCACAGAAGCTTTCTGGAGTTACAAATCTCATTTTTCTATGTTTGGCATTCAGAGATCATGTTTAAATTTACTAAACTAGTCCCATTCTCCCCCCCCTTCCCTCCCTCCTCCCCCTCCCCTTCCCCC
>JANIJG010013335.1:94596-143469 GCA_024611175.1 Megaceryle torquata | reverse complement strand
AGTCTAGTTGGAGGCCTGTAACTAGTGGGGTCCCACAGGGGTCGGTGCTGGGACCAGTTCTGTTCAACATATTCATCCATGACCTGGATGAGGGCACAGAAAGCACTGTCAGCAACTTTGCTGACGACACCAAGCTGGGTGGAGTGGCTGACACACCAGCAGGCTGTGCTGCCATTCATCGAGACTTGGACAGGCTGGAGGGTTGCGCGGGAAGAAATCTGATGAAATTCAACAAGAGCAAGTGTAGAGTCTTGTACCTGGGACAGAAAAACCCCAGGTATCAGTATAGGTTGGGGACTGATCTGTTAGAAGGCAGCAAAGGGGAAAAGGATCTGGGGGGTCCTAGTTGATGAGAGGCTAACTGTGAGCCAACAATGTGCTCTTGTGGCCAAGAGGGCCAATGCCATTCTGGGGTGTATTAGAAGGGGTGTGGCTAGTAGGTCTAGAGAGGTCCTCCTGCCCCTCTACTCTGCCCTGGTAAGGCCGTATTTGGAGTACTGTGTCCAGTTCTGGGCCTCCCAGTTCTAGAGGGACATAGAATTGCTTGAGAAAGTCCAGTGCAGAGCCACAAAGATGATTAAAGGAGTGGAGCATCTCTCTTATAAGGAAAGACTGAGGGAGCTGGGTCTCTTTAGCTTGGAGAAAAGGAGACTGAGGGGTGACCTCATCAATGTTTATAAATACATAAAGGATGAGTGCCAGGAGGATGGAGCTGGGCTCTTCTTGGTGATGCCTGATGACAGGACAAGGGTCAATGGGTGGAAGCTGAGGCATAGGAAGTTCCATGTCAACATGAGGAGGAACTTTTTCACTGTGAGGGTGATGGAACACTGGAACAGGCTGCCCAGGGAGATTGTGGAATCTTCCTCTCTGGAGATGTTCAAAACTCACCTGGCCGCGTTCCTGTCTGATCTGGTCTAGGTGATCCTGCTCTGGCAGGGGGGTTGGACTGGATGTTCTTTCAAGGTCCCTTCTGGCCCCTGACATTCTGTGATTCTGTGATTAATCTGTTAAAACAGCTAACAAAAACACTAAGTTTTTGTGAGGCAGGTAGAACAGGCATAATTATTCTCCTTATACTGCAGAACTTCATCCAGATATGTTATTATTTTTTGGGGATATAACACTTTCAAACCTTACCCAGGGTATATTTTGTAGGTGCTCTAGAGCTTCATTATTGTTCAAAATTCCATATTCCACATGCATTATAGTGTTTGTCAGCATATAAAAGTGTGTTCCAAAAGAGAAGCAATCTCCTTACAGCTGTAGGACCACCTCAGTTTTCAACATGTCCAAATTCAACCAGAAGCAGATGCTGCAGGCTTCTCTCTCTCTCAGGCACAAAAAAGTAATTTGCAGCTTTTCACATAACAAAAGTTCACAAGGGTAAGTCTGCCTTGGAAATCACTCTGTAATGGTTCCTGGAACTTGATTTTCAATCTATTATTTCCCCAGATAAAGAATGGAATAACTAACAATAAATATCTCTCTGTAGTGGTATTATCCAGAAATCATTTTCATCAGCTGGACAATTCTATACACTTATCCCATTTGATAAATTGATTCTGGCTCACAAAGACCACTGCAGAGACTGTAACAGCACTACATGTTTCAGTCATTTGATTGCTGGGTGGCAAGGGCAGCTCACAAACGAAAAAGTTCATATACCAGGAATTGTCCTTGAAAGCTGATTTTGTGGAATGGCTATTGCACTGGATGATCTCTGATTTTACCTGTTGTAATTTAGTGTTGTGAGTACTCCTGCTGTCTCAATAACCTTGAAATCCATATCCTTTGCCAGATACCAGTACTGCCCAGTCAATTGTTTCTCACCCAAAACTTTTCAAAGTGCCCAAGGTATCAGGTCTTTGTCTCTTGATGATTTTAATGGAAGTACAATAGCTTAATTTCTCCTTACTTTCCATGTGTTATTTTGAAAATCTATCCATACAGACTGAATGATAAACGTAGGAGAAACATTATTTGCTAGACAATAGACAATTCAAATGTATTTTGTTACTCTTGATAGACGAGTGGCTTTGTGGACATTACCATAAGAAAAAGGTAAGATCAGTGTGAGAAAAAAAAATCTCAAGCTCTGTTCTGAGTTATAAGTAAACATTTCATCCTGATAATCATATGATTCCCTGACTTTTATCTGCTTGAAATGTTTCCTAAAATTAAAAAATAAAAAGATATGGTCACAGTTAGGCATTAAATGTATTGTCAGATAGTGTCAATATTTTTTCTTAGAAAAAGGTTAAAGAAAATCTGAAGCTGATTACTGTGCTGAAGGTTACATAGTCACCATTAAACATGCAGAAAGTGCTTGGATTTTTTAAATTTTGGTTGATAGCAAACAGAAAAGCTATAAATTTTGTGGGTTATTTTAATTATTTTACTTAGTCACAATTTAGTATTCAAAATGTACTTGGATTTTTTCAACTGTAGCTGATTACAGACAGAAAAAAAATTAAACATTTCTATGTTTTTTAAATGGTTTCACTCACACATATCACATAAGAATCACTTTCTTTATCATAGCCATAAGCAGTATGTGAAAGGTGTTTACCAGCTATAATTTCCTGTTGGATCCCTTCCTTAAATATCCCCATATTGATAAAAGCAGATGTAATTTTATTTTATTCTCAATATTAGTATGAGTCAAGACCAAAAGTTTTAAATTTGTGCTGAGGAGTTGCAAGAACACAGCATAAAAGTAATGAAAACAGCCTGTGGCGGTCAATACAGATAAACAGAAAAGTATTTCTGGACATTGCTACTTATTAATTATTTAGTATGAGTTTGCAAAATTACACCTTTCCCCAAACCCCTCTGGAGTAATTTCATTCATGCAAAAACTTGAGAAAAAAAATATTATTTTATCCTGATAGACATTTTCATAGTACACGGGCTTTCCATTTTATTTTTCTGAACTGTCAAAAAGAATATTGTTCACCAAATGATTATATTTACAGATCAAATGGATTCCCCATGGAATATGGGACAAAATCTACATATTCAATGTCATATACTTATTTATGCTGGCCTGCATATATGTGGCCTAATTTCTTATTACGAGGATCCTTTCTTATCAGTGTAAAAATAATGAAAGCACAAAAAGAATCTGGAACATAACTATGCAGAAATAGGAAGATGCATGAATCATCAAAATAGTGTTCAAATGCTTTATTTATTTCTTGCCTGATATGGTTTCACAAGGGGAGATAGCACACAGCTTCTTATATTCTATTACAAGGGGCTGCTCAGAAATACTTTCTTAAAAAGAATGGAAATAACTAGATGCACATGTATACACACACACAGATGCACACACTAAGAACTACTTCAAGAGTTTATTCCTAAAGTTATGAAGTAAAGCACTTGCAAGCTAAGAAAACAATGAAGCACTATTTAATTACTTAAGCACAAGATATTTTTTTTCTCCATAAAGTGCTGCTTTATTCAATACATGTTGCAGACCTCCTCTGGGTACAGGCAAGGCTGTGTCAGAAGGCAAATGCTGTTTGGAATAACTCTGCCTTGGGGAATATTGAATTATCATGGATGTAGTAAATAAAACAAAGGGCAAGGAGAGACAGTTTGTTGCTTAAGACAATTCAATGCCACCATCTATAATAAAAGTTTTTAAAGTTCCCTATCTCTGGCACATCACACTTCCACCACATTTCTGTGTGATGCTGATGGAGTAATTTAGAATAAGATTTTAGCAGCTATCCAGACTTTGATATCTTGGAGTGTGATTTGCAAAAGTGCTGAATGCATTCAGCTGTAATAAAAATCAATAGAAAACACATACAGAACAAGTTATAAAAGAAAAAAAAAAAAGTCTGGGTAGTCTGAAAGATCAGGTCCTAGGTGTCCCTACTGGACATCTAAATTTGTCTGTACTTTGTTTCTTACTCATGTCTCAGTTCAGCTTCTATTCTGAAGAAATAACTAAATCCTCCTCATCTTGCAAGGATGTTGTGACGGTAAATTCATTGTTAAGAAATCCTTCACATTCTCTATATATGCAATTGAGAAAAATGCATGAGTAGTGTTGGAAGGTTGGTTTTTTTTTAATTTTTAATACTGAAGCTGGCATTCTGGGGGAAGCAACAATGTAGAAATATGCGAAGATTTGATGAACACCATTAGGTGATGTTTACTTTGGAGATACAGAAGTAAATACTTTTTTACTTTTCTAATGTAAATATTTTCTCTATGAAATACTGAATCATTTTATTTCAAGATTCTTCTAAATGCAATTTCTGTCTTTTGTATCTGAGAGGAATTTCTGTTTAAAAATTGATCTGAGTTAGAAGGAAAAAAAGATAAATAGAAATGTAAATGTAAAACTGAAACAAACCATTTTAATTTGAATGGCATTTTACATTGACTTCACATAAGAATTCCTGTCTTTTTTGTATCCTGCAAAAACTGAGATCTGGGAAGATGACTTGATTTTAAGGTTTAGACACAACTGAAAATTACATTTTGTTGCCTATGCCTAACCATTGGAGAAGTCACCATTCTGTCTTCAGAGCAGGATTTGAGTAGTGCATCCTGAAAGGGGCAGTGATGTTCAAGAACTTGGAAGTCATCATCTAACTGATTGCTTGATTTTGCTGTTCTTTTATAAATTACTTTCCTGGACGAATGGGGTGTCATTCTTAGGCGTATACACCAGCAAACATTAGAAGCAGAGGTATCATCTAGGTAAATAACAGTGACACTTTTGGAGGTGACTGTTGGGATTAAGAAGCCTATTGAGCTGCCACAGAAATTTCCTGTTTAATCTCCCAGATGAGACCCTGATTCCAGCACTTCTTCTTATCATGGGCCTCAGCCTGGTCTGGCCTCACAGCTGACTGTTTTGAGCAGAGGTTTGGCCCCTGCCCACTTGAGAGACTTTCTGAGTATCAACCACAAGTGGACTATCAGACAATTATCTAACAAAAATATTGTACACCCTCACAAATTTCAAGGTGAAGTTTGCAAAAGCTTTTCAGAAGCTCGTCAGAGATTTTTTTTCTGCAACCATCATAGCAGAAATTACAAAATTATATTAGAAATTATGAAAAAAAATATAAATAGAGACCCTGAGGTATGCAGCAAGCAAAGAGACTTTCCATCCACACAGGTACTTTCCCAAGTTACAAATTACTGTAAACAAAATCTTACCCTACAAAGTAACAGGCAATTTTAGTAATGAGCAGAGATATTGGCCTGAGTTTTAGTTAATGTTTGGGAAGTTCTAGATGGGCAAAAGGATTTATTGAAAGCTGTTACCAGTTGGATTAAAAAGTGGGAGATAATTGAAGCAATATGTATTCTTCAATGGTGACAAATTTAGTAGGGTTTTCATATGTTAAGTCTGGATGGGTTGGCTAGTTTCTTTACTAATTTTTGTTCAATTTCCTTCTCTATACAGTTTGCCATATTTTTCATTTAAGTTTGCTCAGAATGAGACCATCTTGACTGGGGAAGATTGCCAGAGACTGATTCAGAGAGAAAATTAACTTGGCCTTTAGGAGAGAAAAGTCAGAAATTATATCCTGAATAAAAAATAAAGGGTTAAGTAAAGCTTGGCTCCTTATCCTACTACTGAAGAACATGTGATCTGATGAAACTGTTAGGAGGTGCAGACAGGAAGCCCTTTGAGGTGTGCAATCACAAGAAACTTGCTGTTATTGCAGCCTTGATAAATTCAGTAAATGTTGTTACACTTTTATATTCCACTATTAGCTATCTTCATACATACTGGCTACTGTGTATCTACACACACACCACATTGCATGAAATCCCCAGGCACACACTACCTGGGCACGCATACTGAGTAGGGAAGACTGTTTTATAAACCCTTACTGAAATTACCATCAAAGACAAAAAAGAATATCAAATGACCTGAAGCATAAAAGATGTGGGGTGTTTTTTCTGTAAATTGAAAATATATTGTTATGGGACAAGATTGTTTTTCATTGGATTCTTCTTTCCCTCAGTACTTAATGTGATGGAAAATTACTAGTTTTCCACTGCTTGTAGGTGGCATTTTATTTTTTTATATGGCTGTAGACCATTATTTTTATAATCCACTGTTATTATGGTTTATCTGCATCCTTTGTGTTTCATGGGCTTGAAATAGGTTTGATGTGTCTCAAGTTCTGAGATCTCTGCTCTATTTTGCAGTTTGTCAAGAAGGTTATTTTTTGATACGTTCTCCTTTGCTTCTGTATGATGCTATCAGGTTCAGCTATGCAATTTTAAAACAACATTAGTGTCACAATTTCTCTTGCTCTGTCACATGAAATTTTATTGATGGATATGGACGGCAAGCTTTCATTGTGTTAAACTATGGGTGTCCTGTAGCTTTATAACATTAAACCGGAATAACATTAAAAGAAAAATAAAAAAATCTGTACATATATGTGAGACTTTTCCCATAGCATTTTCCTCTAAGAATAATTCCCTCTTCACATGTTCCTAGTCTAATCATATTTTGCTGCCCTTGGATCTACAAGTTCTGTTTTACTATTCTGTATGATAGGAAGAGTTGCAAAGCGAGATCCCTGGTGGTTAAAAATGACACTGTGAGTCAGTTTCACACCTCTGGTTTTTTAAAGGTCAGATCCAGGCAATTTTGTCTTTACAGGATCTTTGAGATCGTGTTGTTTACAAAACCTCATTTATACACAGCAACAGTATCTGAAAATCTTAGCAGTGTTTGACTGTCTTAACCCATTAGCACTGTTTAAAACTCTTTACCTTGACTTAAAACCTTAGAAAACTAGAAAGCTTACTAATACTAGAAACAGGCCTCTAGTAGTTGTGCTTCAGATAGCTGACTGGATTTCATCACCTGCAGATGCTTACTTTGTGGTTTGGGGTTTTTTTTCATAAATAACTGTTTCTTGCTGTGCTGTGTTAACATCTTAGATTTGGAGAGTTGTTTTGTTGTTTGTTTTGTTTTTGAGGGTTTTTTTTTTTTCTTTTTCCCTAAAAAAAGTAGTTTAGAAGATGTATTTGCTATTGATTGTTGATTAGGCGTTGGGAAAATAGTTCAGCTTAAATATATGTTTCACATTTTTGTCCTCAAGTTGGAAATAGTATATTTAACTGATACATTATTTGCATGCCTCTGCAATTCTGGTTATAATCTGAACAAGTCAGAAAAGAACACTTAGTTTGCTCTATTTGCAACAAAACTTACAGGAATAGGTTCTGGAAAGTTCTGTTTCCTTTGATAAGTTTTTGAGACCCAAATTACAAGATCTGCATTATTTCAGTAGACTTGAATTAAAGTTAATACTTGTATAACTGAACCTTCAAACTCTGCTGTTACTATTTTTCACAGTGGTTGTTTTTTACCGTATAGCTACTAGAGATTTTAGTGAACAGATGTGTATGTCAGCTATGTTATGCTTGGTCCTTGGGGCTGTCAGACAGGGCCTTATCCTTGTTTATAAATTATTGCAGTCTTGAAAATCATAGTGATTCCCTTCATGACTCAGCAAAGTGGTTACTACAGCTTTTCAAAAAAGGGTCTGGTGCGAGAGTGTATCCTGGAATAACTGAAGGGAGGGAGTAGAAGGAGCAGTAAAGCTATCTCTAAAGATCTCACACATTTGCTTTCTGGGAACTTAGTTCCATTTAAAGATGAATAAATGAATAATCATGCGATGCCCCAGCATCTTTGAAAAAAATTGTGTGGGTGCTCTATGTGTTTTAAATTCATTTAGCTAAACATATAAAACTGGTAACATGCACATATTCAGTACTTACTCCAGACTGTTTTAATGTTTCCATCAGGAAGCTCTTCTCAAGCATGCTTTCTATTCAGTTTCACATTTCAGTGGTTAGATTAAGTACATATGCAGTACTTCATGACCTAATATAATGTTCCTTAGGACTGGGCAGGGCACAGTAGATCATTACATGTTGCAATTTTCTTTCCTCTCAGAGGATATGTTCTCTCTTCCTTCCCCTAGAATTCCTGCTGAGAAGACATAACTCTGGTTTAAATTCCTTAATTCCAGATATAGTCATCAGTTGGTTATGATCTGTGGTCTTCTTCATGTTGAAAGTGTGAGGCTCTGCTTCCATAACACACTAATTAGGAATTTGGTGAGTCCTTTCAAACTCCTGCCAGTCTCCAGGAAACAGTTTTGATTTTCTGATAGGAACATAGACACCTCTGAGACAGTGAAGGCAGCACCATGCCTTGAAAAGCAGCACTCGTGGACTAGGCAAGCTCTTTCAGGTGTAAACTCCACAGGCTCTGGAAGATCCAGATGAAGGAGGGAACAGGGTTGAGTATTAGCTGACTAGGCTGGCTCATTCTAGAGGAAAATAAAATGCTATTAGTAGAAGAAATATGCACATCTATGAAAGGTCTGGAACTACTGCTATGGAATGACTCTAACTGTGAATTCATGGAATTAAATTCATTTGGTTTTAATCCACTACCAGGCTTGCTTTTTTTATAAATTGCCTATAAAACTCCCCTTTATATGCTGCTACAACCTTTACTGGATCTTTTTAAGTGGGCCAAACTATCTTTGAGTTCTGTTTCATAAGGGAACAAAAATGTTGGAAGAGAGTTACTTTCTCTTAATTTGCTTTATGTCATCCATCTTTAAATATAGCATCACATTATAGATATTCTACCTGTTGCTGCTGTCCTTTCACATCTAAAGCTTCTTAAATGAATTATGACTTATTCTGTGACTTTCCTCAGTCATATATTTTAAGATTCTTAGTCCAGTACATCCTCACTTATAGCTACATGCTGTCTTTCTAATCTTCAGCTTCCTATGCTAAGATTTTTGTAATTCATCTTACAGGTCACATTCAGAAAAGTGGGACACTTATTCCTGTAAGGTTATTCTGCTATTTTCAAACTTCATAAAATGGTATTTTCATCACTGATTTTTTATGAAGACTGGGTGTGTTTTTGATATTTAGCCATCCTGACACTGCCCAATAAAGCTTTTTCTTCCTCTCTCCCTTCTTGTATGCCTGGCTGCTATTTTTCATGATGCCACAAGTGACATTGGCCTGTATTCTTCTCTTGGCTTTTTCCTTTATTCTGATTTAGGAACCAATATAATTCTTCAGGATGGCGATAGACATTTTCTCAAGATAGCATGGTTGTATCTCTGTTTTTCTACCCATATTTGTATGAACACATTACCCCCTAGATAACCTAAGTGTATATCCTCCATGAAGAAAATGTTATGCTTATGGGAAAGAAAGGAGTTTTAAATGCCTAATCAGGCCAAAAGAGCACACTAGCAGTAGCCAGGTTTTGTGTCTTTGAATACTAATTTACTGCATTGTGCTACCCCTTGGCTCTGGCCTGTCCTGAGCAGACAGACTAGACAGCAGGTTAATATTGAGTGGAGCTGAATTCTGGTGACTAACACCATACTGGTATATTGTTTCACCTTCATCTCAAGGAGCTTTTAAAAGTCTAAAGTTAAAACAAACCCACTTTTGTAGGTACATATAAGTCTTGGTACAATTTTACTACATTGTTCTCTAACTCCATTAGTTTCAGCAGCTCCATAGTAACTAGCCTCAGCAAGGTGAGAATTCAGCTTACATGTTATATATGGAGTTAAATGATTGCATAGATCACGCAAATTTTACATCTCCTAGTATTTTTGAGTGAGAACCTACTGTATAATCATTGCAGAATTGTTTGCATCCAGCCAATTTCACATTTCCACAGCTGCCTGATCCCTGCCAATAATATCACATCAGTGTAGCTTGGTTGAGGTACCCAGTGAAGCCTTGCTGTACACTGGTGCTGGGGAGGTTACTGATGTGGATGCAGTTGTTCTAGCCTCTGGGGAGCAAGGCATTTACTTGCAACCGAGGTCCAAGTGGCTCTGCAGCTATAGCTGTATGCAAAATTTTATGTTTATTTTATATATTTGGCCCATGCTGTCAAGCATCAACACTGTTGGTGTTTGGATGTACTATACTGGTTATATAGAAACAAAGTGCACTGCTTAGCAGGCAAGGAGTGACTAATGACTGGGAAGCAGCAAGAAACAGGTTCTTAAGTCATTTCTCTCATTTTCAGTGTTATGTGAATACATCTTATCTGCTTCATACCAGAGAAAAGTCATATAGGACTGTTTAGACTTCTCTTTATGCTGGATCAGAGAAGAAAAGAAGCACTTGCAGGATCAAATCAGGCTCAGCTGGCAGTTGGCAACTAAAAGCCAGCTGATAATTGATGAAACTTGTGTTTGTCACCTCTCCATTATCAGTTACTCTTTCCTATGAAATTTCCCTATCCACAGTATTAAAAAAGAGATTTGCTGTCTTCTGACTCTAACATGCGTTCTGTACAGAACACTTTGTTCTTTTCATATTTTACTCTCAAAGGGCCAGTACATAAATTTGCTATGTTTCCTATTTTTTTTTAGAAACAGAAACTGATCTCACCCTAAATTTTCTTTTACAGGGGTCATAAGAAGAACATTAAACTATTTTAACAGTGCTCTACATTTTCTGTTTTTTTTCTTTAAGAGCACTTCAGACTTTGACCTGTTTTCCACCACGCTGCAATCCTCTTGCATCTCTGTCTACAATTGTGTTTCCAGTTTGCTTTCAGGGCACAGCAGTTTCTGTCTCCTCCTCTATGTTATTTTTTTTCTTCTTCTTCTTCAGAGAAACACTATAATGGATTCAAGATTCCCATAAGAGTGTGTTCCCTAGTTAGTTTAAGATGAGCAAAGCCTGGTTTCCTGAGTCACTGACCCTTTACATCCCCAAATGCCATTATGCATACAGACTGCACCTCCAGGCTTCCAAAATTTTAATACTCTAGAAATTCCATCATACTATGACTGTATCATTTTACATTCAGAATAAATGTTGTCTTCCATTGTATTTTGGACTAACCTAGGAGGTCTGACCTTCATTTTTGTGTTAAAAAAAATTTCAGCTAGTGATAGACTGTTCTGGAGATGGTGTTTATTTCATGAGCAGTAAACATACATCTCATCTAGAATTGCTTATGTATAATCTTTTGTCTGTCCTAATGTCATTTTCCAACAGACCATTCAGTTCAGGATGTCTGGATCTTGGTATGTTACATGCTGAAATCTGTAATACTCTGCAATAGTTCTGCATATCAGGTGGTAGACCATGATCAGAAATAACAATTTCAAGGGCACTGTTGGCAAATACAGATTTCATTCTTCCTCTGAAAAGGTTTTGATACTAATTTCTTCATGTAGCCTTATGGTAACAAAACCAATAATCCAACAGTATACTTTCTGAGACGTATTCTTTTTTACAATTCCCATGTTCAATGATACTCCATTATTTTGGAGAATTCATCTTGAGAGTCTAACGGTGCATTTCCTGTTTTACGCTATATTTTCAAAGACTGTAATTGCAACTGAATAAAATGCCACCTTATTTTGCAGTTATATTTAACCAGTGTCACCCTTGCTGTGCAGACGAATTTTATGTGACTAGTTCCTGCTACTGCCAATTTTCCTTAAGTTAATATGTAAAACTTCTTTCACAGACCTTCTTCCTCTCTCCTAATGCACAGGGATATTCAGTTTTGGTAAGTGTGTGGTATTCAGCCTGTTCTGTAAGCATCCCATCCTTCAGCTATTTTCCAAAGCATCTGAAATTACCTCGATCTGTGTATTGGTATCAAAATATTTGAAGACAGGAACTTTATTAACCCTGTAAGATTGGAAAGCATGTATCCAAGTTTGAGTACAATTTTGTTCTCTTCTTCATAAGAGCTTTACAGCTGCTAGTAAAGACTGTCCAGTTTGGCACAAATTTTCCCACAGGTTTCACCATCCTTCCCCCTTTGCAAATGGCTTTGTCTTTTGATCTTTGAAGTCTGTAATAGCTTGAAGTTGACTGCCTTCTTTATACCATCTTCTTTAGCCCTTCTTTCAAACATTTTCTGTAGCCTGAAGCTTCACATGCATTGTATAATTTGGGTCCTATTTCATAGTCCTGTTAAATGCACTTTTTAGTCTCTTGTGACATTTTGCTCACAAGTCAGTATATCAACAATAATCAATTTCAATAGATTCAATTCCTTCAAGTAATGTGTAGCACTTACTGAAAATTCTTGGGAGTTTAAGCCAAAGGAAGCTTATGAAAATTCTACATCCTGGATATTGCACTGAAAAGTGTCTTGCCTTCAACTCCTCTTATCTGGAGAGATTCGTAAGAGCAAGGCAGATACATTTAAATTAGTTAAAAGATTACTAGGTGTCACTTTGTGGGAAAAGATAATTTAACCATCTAGTTAGTTCTCTTAGATCTGAATAAATGCAAACAGTAATGAAGTTTTTCTTTCAGTGTTAGGAGTACACATTCAGTGGCCTTTTCTAATCTTTCTCACCTCTTAACTAAATGGTTGAGTTTCTCTTGGAGTTTCTGTCTCTATTTCAGGCTTAGAGATTTCTAAACGAACAGGATCTATGGCCAGTGTACACATACTGTTGAGGACAACTGGTCTTCTACATTATACTTTCTGGGCTCTTTCATGACATGCAGCCTCTGCATCTCATGCTCACTGCAACATGTTTTAAGTTACAAATGGAGTTTGGGCCAAAATATTAGTTCCCACTGATTATAATAATTGAATGAATTTCATTTTTGCTTTTAATTCAAGACTACACAATCCCTTACTTTAGTTTACCTTTATAAACTCTTAATTCTACTGGATTTTCCACTATGTATTTTGGTTTCCAATTCAATTGTTTGGAGTACCCCTCATTTTCTGCTGTTACAAACTGCTCCAGGGATGCTGTCCCATTACAAAGTCCCTACAAACACCTTCAAGGTTACTTACCCGGACCAAGTGCAAATTTGAGAAGGAGCAGGACTAGGAATGTCACAGAGAAGACTTGGGACCACACACTTAAGCATAACCCAGACAAGAGCCATGACAGATAACCAGCATATGTGCCAAAAGACATACTAACAAGACATTGTAGACCAAGCCTATAATATATTGGAATTCCACCAATTTAGTGTCCTGCCATACACACATATCTACCTAGCAGCCAAGCTCATCAGAGTGGGAGATACCACTGGTCAGTCATAAGGTGCTGATAACCTTTCAGTAGCTACCATAGGTAGCTGCTGCTTTCTTGGTTCTGACATGCCTTGCCAGCCTTACAACAGTGCTCAGTGTTCTAGTTTTGTTGTCATTTATAAAGGAACTGTTCTGTTCACAGCCAAGCGATATAAGTTATAAGAAATAGACTTTATTTGGGTAATCCTTTTGCCCAAGGCTGCCACTACCCACTGACATTCTCTCTCTTTTCTTAATCTGAGTTTCACTGCTTAAATGAGTATAGAGGCCAGGTAAATTACAACCCCACAAAATCCCATGGCTTGGTTTCTACCTCTCTCAGGAAAAAGAATTGTGAGTGTGATGATCTGGGCTTCCTTCTGGGCACCGCACTATACTAATGGATTTCCTTCCGCTCTGTGATCAAAGTTCTGAAGAGGAAATATTCAAAGTCAGACACTTTATTTTTTGAGGCTATTTAATGCTATCAAAAAGCTGGATTCACAAAAGCCAACCACTGAAGGCAGTGATCTCCCAGTTCTCATGTGCAGTGCCTCTTCAACCAGGAATGCTCAATTGCCCAGATGGAAAGTTCAGTGCCCAGATGGAAAGTTCAGTCAGGTTCTTTTTCATTTCCACACCCTCTTCACCCCCCCATTTCCCCATGAATCCAGACCACTCTGAATGTATGGTCAGAACGTAATGTACATTTTTGAGTCGACAGGGATGAGAACTGAGCAGGCTTAAAGTCTGCAGCTTCATATGGGACATGTTTTGTGTTGGTAATACACTGCCAGAAGTAATCTCCTGTATCTCTTATTTCCATCTCCCATGGAAAGGCAAATCCATGTGAACATAGAGGAGGCATGGCAGCAGACATCCTGGCACTCACTGAGGTTTGGTGACTCTTCCTGCCAAGTTCAAGGCAGGTACTGGGCAAACTAGCAGGACCAGAGCTGAACTGAGTGGTGAGATCTCTGTAGCTGTTCTGAAATAAATGACTGCAGCAAGTTAGGTAACCAGTTTTCAAAAATTTTTAATGTATTTAGTATAGTTGAGTAGAAATACATATTCAAACACATAGAAAAACATACATAAATAACAACAGAAAAATAGCTAGGTCCTCTCAGGGCCAAAGAGGTAGTTAGAAAATAAGTTCTATAATGTGCTCAGGATTCCCATCCCCTCAAGTCTTAAGTAATATGCATATGCCTGAAGATTCAATCAAATATGTATTAGAAGTGCTGCTTCTGATTTGCATTATTTCAGATTAAATACTGAAATTCCAAAGAGAGGCTTTTTCCTCCTAGGAACTTGCAGTACAAATTAAAAGAGCAATTATTTCAAAATGTGTGTAGGAGAGTAAGACAAACAAGAACAATGCAGGAAGAAAAGGAAATTACAACACGTATAGAAGGAGGTAGATGGTGTGTTAAGAGAAATTGGAGATGCTTATGAAATTACAAGGAAAAAAAAATAAATAGCAGGAAGTAAACTCATAAATAAAGCTAGAAAATAATGAGTTTAAAATTACTAAACTGGCTGCTGTTTAAGTTTGTCTCAAGAGAAATGAAGACAAGGCACAAAGGCATCTAAAAGGTATCAAACAACAATATTTAAGCATAAAATTTCCATCACACAGCAGTGAGTGAGTCCCAGTTTTGAAGGGTAAGAACAATCACTAATCTTTTATTTTACTTCATAATTTTTAGATGTTGGATCTCAGATGCACTCTTGGTTCCAAAGACTTTTTCTTTATTTTTTATTTTTATTTCTTTTTTTTTTTTTTTTTAATTTAACTAGGAAAAAGAATTAATTTTTGTCTTTCAACTTGGGAAAATAAATAAGGTTACTCTTCTTGGGATGCTGGAATCTGTTGTCTTTCTGTAATGCCATAAGAGCAGTGGCTGTTTCAGATGCATGCCTCAAAGGAGTTTCCATTAAAAATATGAATAATTAGGGCTTTATTAACACTAAGGAAAAGCTGGTGTCCTGTCTTTTGGGACTGAAAAAATGATGAGTCTGTAGGGACAGTCTAAGAACTCAAGACACTTTGTACTATGAAGATGCAAAGCTGATGGATTTCAAATTACTTTATACTGTCAATGCAGCACAGATCAGCAGGTATATCTTGCATGAACATTTTCTTCTATTTGTGAATAAATTTTCCATTAAATTAACTTGAACAAACTGTAGTTTGTTCAAACACTGTGGTTCCTCATAACCCTAGTGTTGTATCCACACTTAGCTTATTATGTATGATTCTATGTCCTTGGTAGGAGGAGTAGAGCAGCCTTTTTAGTGATTTACATGGGGTTTTTTGTATTTTTATTCAGTTCCAGTTCCTGAAGTCATGCATCAGTATAAGAATCTTTATTTCTGTTTAATATAAATTAATTGTTCAACCCTTATAGTTTCAAAGAAAGCTTCAAAAAATGAAGTATGTCATGAAGACTCTAAAAAGTCTCTAAAAATGTTGCATATGGCAATATTTCTTAATCTGTAAATATGTCTTGCAATTTTATAGTCTGTGCTCATTAAATATTTGGGTTATTCATAATGTAAAAATCACAAGGATGAACTACTTGAATACAATGTGAAGAGCCAACAATAAACACTTCAACACTGCAACACTTCTGAGGAAGAACCATCGTGTCTTTCTGTAATATGCATTAGCATAGACAAAGAGGAAGTTATTTTATGAAAAGTAGCTTTTCTCATCTCAGTTTCTGAGGCAGTAAAACCAAGTCATTTTTCCTGATTTTGCTTTTACATTTAATAAATAAGAAAATTGAAACTTTTTTTTGCAAAGGAGCTAAGGATGAGATGGTGCATGGTAAAGGTGGTGTCAGAGAGGAGAAAAGAGCAGCAGTATCTCTTTCTGCAACTGTTGAATGGGCTCATTGCCTTTAAATGAGCTTATGTTTCAATACAACAACAACAACAGCAAAAAAACCAGGCCTGGTTAATTAGATTCTGGGATTTCATTTAAAAAAAAAAAAAAAAAAAAAAAAGAAAGAAAAGAGAAAAATCTGTCCCTGTTGAGCTTCATTACTCTTATTTTTATTTTCTTTTAAGAGAAAGAAGATTTCTGCAGAGAAATCTGTCAAATTAACACTGGTATGTGCTTCCTTAAGGATTTCCTGAATATACCATTTTAAAAGTTTCTTATTAAACCAATTCCCATCAGACGCTTCTCTGTCAAACCTTCCCTGAAAAATAATCCTTGCTATTTCTGGCCATTGATTAGACAGGCACATAACAAAAGCATGACTCTCCTCTCTTTGGATATTGGAAAACATAGTCCTAAACTGGAATTCATTGATGCCTGTGAATTTTGAGTCCTGAGGTAAAGACTTCTCCCACCAATGTAATAAAAACTGATCTAGCAAAGACTGCTTTCACTTTCTGTTAATTGCATTACTTTCCCCCCTCCCCTGCAAAATCCATTCTTAACATTCCTGGTTTCTTGGTTGACAGAATTACATAGCACACATATATAATATATATAGCTGACTATAATATGACAGAGGGCTGTCTATTTTGGGAGTGATGTTTTAATTCCATCATTATGGCATAGTTCCAGTTTCCTGTCTATTCTCTCATACAAAAAAAAATAGTAGATGATAAATAATGTACTTTTCTTCATGTAATTGTCAAGTTTTATTTTACTCTATCATTTAAAACATTGCACTATCTGGAGGCTTTCATCAAATGAAGTCCCATTAGCTAGACAGTGTGAAAGGGTGGATCTCATGCAGGGCAGAAAGGATGAATAACTGGGGGGATAACACACAAGCAAATGAGAAAAAGAATGGGGTAACAAGGGGTTGCTTGGCCATAGTGGTTGTCACTGCATGGGAGACTTAGAGACTTAGTGTCATAAGACTGACAAATAGAATTCATTCCCATTCATGCAAATTCCACTTGGCTTATACATGTGGCTGCTACATGGATGATGCATAGGTTTCATATCTCACAGCTCTCCCAACTCCTCCTTCGTTCCCCAAAAATAAATTCAGAGTGAATTTCATTGCAAAAATTTAAAACTATGACTATATCTAATTAATTAGTAAGCAAAGTCTGATTTTAAATAAGGATTAATTTTTAAGTATTTAAGTAAAAATATAATGCTTCATTTCATAAAGATACTGCAAAAAATATGGTTTTTTTTCACCGTTCTTTCCATCATCATTGTTTCCTAAATGTTGTTAAATGGGACATTGGGCTACATATTTTCCCTTTCTTACAATTGTAATTAGGATTAATACATATTGGATAGATTATGAACTATTTGTATTTTAAATAGCATTGACCATCCTGTAGTAATTTAGTACTTTCCCTCCCTCCTACCCCTTCTCCATTAGTTACACTGTTACTTGGAAAATTATGGTATCATCAATGCATTTATATACCTGTATTTATAATTAAACATTCTTCTTACTTAAGAAAACCTCTCAAAATACCATCACATCCACATTCTTTCCCAACTGTTGTGTGCTCTGCCTGCCATGGGCCTTCTGAAAAGATGGTCCCACGGTGACCTGTGATGAAAGTGACCTTTAATATTATCCTCATATTCCTTCTTTCTTCTAGTTGACCAACATTTACTAATACTGAGCAATCCAATTTATTTTCTGTTGTATTCCTCAGATAAGCAAGTGTTACCAGACCACACTTGGAGGACTTGGAATGAATCCCATGGCATTCACTAAGGATAAGTCATTTGGTCCACGTAGGATAGCTAGTCCCTCAAGGCTCAGCCAACTCTAAGACTGTCCTCTGCATCCAGTCATTTTGTCTCGGTTCTTTAAATCTACCCATGCTTTAGTTCTCAGTGGGGTGGGAAATAAGGAGTTATAATGTACCAGGAATCAAGTAGAGAGGAAGGTAGAGGACTAAGCACATGTGGCTATCAGTAGAAGGTAAAAGGCACCCTCAAAAAATTAAACAATTTTTCTTTCAAAGACAGCAGGAAGCAGCTGAAAGCTCTGTGCCTGTTTGGCTTTTAATAACATCCCATGTTTCTCCTAAGGTAGTACCAACTGTGCAGTCTTCCTTTAGCAGCTCACAGGTCATAATACAAAAAATCTATAAAGCTTTTTAGCTGGCTTTGCGCTGTCAATCATTTTTAATTCCTTCATCTCTTCTATCTTTTGTGAGCAATAGTCCCTGTATGCAAATAATTTGAAGATTCAGACCGCTGTTCTTACACTTGTCCCACAACAGTATTTTTGTTGAAAAAGCTGAAAACAGAAGGGATGCTTCTGCTGTGGCATCAGTCATCTCTTCAAATAATGTCATCAGATGCTCTGCCCAGTGATTTCAACTCGATTAATGCCACCTCTGGGTCTCCCTGGCTCGCCTGGCTCAGGCACAGTAGGATCCTTCTCTGGCTGGATTCATGAGCAGAAAAGGGAAAATATTTCTGTCTCCCTTTGTCATGTATGAGAAAATACAGCTTACACACTCTTTCATGATTGCACCCTTGCAAAACAGCCAGGCAAAATCAGGTTCTATTTAAAAAAAAAAAAAACTTCAGTTTTCCATTAGTAAGTTGTGATATCATCACTATCTAAGAAGATTTGATCCTAGGAACACTTTGATTGTCTTGACTGGGGTCATAGATTAATAAAATCTAAACCAAGCTTTGCCTTCCTAAGTAAAAGATGAAGTTATAGTAGCAAACTTGTTGTCTCCCTAGTTATGTGTCTCTAATGACCTGAAGATAATGACAAGAATAAGCCAAATTACTTAAAGGGAGAGTACATGGAACCATATAGCTTGCTAAGCTATAAGATCTCCAGGGGTTCCTTCCAAACTAAATTATTCTATTACTGCATAAGTAAAGGGTAAAAGCATAACCTCTACATCAGAAGCCAAGCATTAATCCTTTCTTATGAAAGAGGAGAATGAAGAGGAGTTTCCATCAGGAAAACATGATATCAGAAAAGATATCCATACCTATTGCCTGGAAGAAGTCTTCAAGTACACCTTGGGATCTAGAAGGAATACAGCTGCCCCCTTGATCTCCAGTACATAATTAAAAAAGAATAATTATGTGTTTAATCCATTTTGAAATTAATCTGACTATATTTTATATTAATTTGGTGTTTGGTAATTTAGACACTGAAGAATGAAGGTCTTCTCGGTTGTGACTTTGATGCATTTTTGTATTCTTATTTATCTAATAAAATAGTAGCTTATTCAATGGTACATTTACTTAGTTAAAGGGTGGGTGGTCTATATAAAAAGTATATGTAACTATTTAACCCCTGGAATTTTAACCATGTTTCAAGTACCTGTAAGTACCTTATTTGATCATGGTTTTAACAAATCACTCTACTCTTTTTCTAACTGTACATCTGTTCACTATTTTTAGTAATATTTATAACAGATCAATGAGTTTTATCCTTATTTTCATAATATTTTTGATAGAACTTTCTGATTAGCATAACTTAGAATGAAACCTATCACTTTTAGAAAATCTTCATTTATGATCTCTCAAACAGTAGAATAATTCTACATTTTTTTTTTTTTTTTTAAGTAAAAAAATATTAAAAATTCAATCGGTGCTTTTCTTAAGTCCTAGATGGTAATTCTGGTAGGCAGATGTTGTCTCATGAAAGCTTTGTATTTAAGTATGCATCTCACTATGGCTATTCTATGCTGTAGAAGCCACAAAATGAGGTTACTGTGAGATGCATTGTAATATCATTCAGCTGCTGCATGTTAGCAAGAGTCTGTGTGGACCTTTTCTTACATCTGTGAGTACCTGCCATCCCAGCTCTCTCGCTGATGCCAGCATCATTCTTAGAAGGAGTAACACTTTAACAATTTCTATGATAAACTTACAACCTAGTCTTTAATAAGTAGCATTTAAATGAGATGGCACATTTCAGTGCTTCCTCTGAGCTATATACCTGATCATTTCCAGTTGTATTCTGGATATATTTTGGTGTAATATTTACTGGTTGGATACCAGACACCTAAATGCCTAAAAGGCTGATATTGTCCTGTTGTAGCTCTGCTTGGTAAGGCAGATGTTCTTCAGGTGTAGATGTTAACTGGATGATGTTGAGCTATGTTTAGTTTAGACAGGCAGATTGTACTTAGATTTCTTATTTCATATCTGTGTAGCTACATGAGTAATCATTTATGTCTTCAGGACAGCAATAAGTGCAGAAGTGTAAATCAATAATGCCTTCATATATTTTTAAAATTATCTATAACAGTTGCTTTTGGTTAAGTATAATAGCATTCCTTGAACAAAGGGGATTACTAAAAAAATATTCAAGGCATTACACCTTTTTTTAATGCTCAGTAAGTTTGTGAAAATGATTAGTTTTCAGGTGAATTAATTATTAAAATTATTCATTGGTTTCTTGGTTTGCACGTGGTTCATGACCTGTTCATTGCAGACACAATGCAATGCTGTCTTAGTAAATTACTGAAGTCTAATGATTTTACCTTATTTATTCTGTGAAATCCTTAAAGTATAACTTGATTTTCCCACTGGAAAAGTTTATATGCTTAGGTTACTCTCTAGCAGTATGAACTGGATATTCTCCATGTGAATATATATATTCAAAGGAACAATTCATGAATGTTTGAGCAGAAATTATCTTACTCATAAACATTCATAGCAATTTCAATTTCCAAGTATCCACAGAAAGTTTAAAATAATGTCAGATATGGCCAAATTTAAAATAGCTTTGGTAGAAACAGAAGCATCTGTTTATGGAAATATTCCTCTAATAACTATTACCTTGGATTAATAACATCACAGATTTTGTGATTTTATCATGAGTTTAATCTTGTTTCACCTTTTGTTTTCCATTTTATTTGATCTGATATTTTAAAGCCAATGTTAGCATGCTTTGGTGTGGAATGGATGGTGGGCTCTTACCTACAACTAATAATTCCTCTGCAGACATAGTTTCCTTGAACAGCTATCAAAGTAGTAAGCAGCTCCTGCATAAATATGTGTTTAAAGGTTCACTTTTCAAGCATAAGTGTGAAAATAGCATTCCAGAAACCTTGTACAGTTATGGAAATAGCATAGTAGTAGCAGTAGTAGCAACCTGATACAAGATGTGGGATGTTCTTTTTAGATCTGCATATTTGAAATTTGATTTCCATTGAAAAAAAAAAAAAAAAAGGCCTATAAACTCTGTGCATATTTCTCAAGCATTATCATATGAAATGGTTACATTAAGAGAATACTTGAGGGAATCAGATAAAAATTTAAACCACTGAAGGAAAATTCTGGACTATCCTATGAAAGTCAACATCTTGGAGAAATGTAAAGGCTGGAATTCAAGATCATTTTGAACTCAATGCAGTTTGTGTGAAAATGGAGATGGAAATGTGATTTTAAGATGTTTCTCTACTTTCCTATGCCTCAGCACCTCAACATACAAAACAAGGAGGGAAGAAAGGAAATATGCTTCTCCTTCCCTACTTGTGGTTAAGGAAGATATCTATGAATTAATCTCTTAGGAAACACAACAAATTCACATCCAAGTATCCAGCAAGCTCTGCAGAGAAGGGCTCTGCAGAAGCAGAGAGGGCCATGTTTTCACCTGTTCTCTTTCCTGTATGTATGCTTGTATCTTTCCATGTATTTCCAGCTTAATTGCCCTCCATGTGGTATCTCTCCAGTCCTTCAGGTGCAGACCTGAGACTCGAGTAGTTTGTAGTTGGCTGGAGCAGAGGTAGGAAGCACTCTATTCCACTTTATATCTTTTCATGGTTGCATAGAAAAGATCTCAGTCTCTAAGACTTTCAGACAGGATGGAAGTTTTAACTAGAATATTTCTTTATAACTATCCTTGAAAAGGGACAACAGCTGTGCTCTACGTGGTAGGAACTACCTCTTACTATCCATATTCATTCTTCAGTGAAGTCTTCTTGAACAGAATTTGCATCACAGCAGCAGCAAGGGGATTTAAAAAAAAAAAAAAAAAATCCCCAGGAACTAGTACAGAGAAGAAAAGGCAAACCTCTCTATTTTCAGATTTGGGTGTATCAATAACATGTTAAAAATCTTGGATTTGGATTTGACTGCACATATTGGAGCCCAGCAGCACATTATATGAGGCAAAATACAAAGATTAAGGCTTCCAATTTATGTGCATTTGTTTAAAAAAGGTTACTCTCCTCCCTACACCTGTGCTTTCATTTGGAAAAGACACTACTTCTTCATGATGCCTCATGTTGAGAATTTCAAATATGCAGAGCAAGGACTCAATCCACATGTCTGTTTGGGGTGAAAGCATGTGTACACCTATTGAAGAGTCAGCTATTGCCTTAGAGAACATATGTATGGTTGTTGATTTTCCAAGACAGGCACAATTGTACACTCTTGAGAGTGGTAAAACCTTTCCTGCATAAAAGCAGGAACAACGTTTATGAAAAGCTGCATATGCCAAATGTGTCAAGAATTTTCACAGTAAAGACTCCCCAAGATAACGCTTGCATGATAGGCAGTTAAATTACATTATGTAAATTGCATGCAAATATATGCATGGCATACAATAATTAAAACCTTCCGAAATACATATTTGCAAAATACAATCCATCATGGTCCACAAGGTTATAATCTACATTTTTTTAAATGAACAGTGCAACAACTCTGAAAATTCACACAAAAGCGAATGATAATAATCTGAAATGTAATGACCTATCATTTATCAACTTATTTTCACAGTGTCACTAATTCAGAAATGTCCACTGATTCACTAAATAAAAATTGGAAGCTTCTACCAACATTTAGTGCTTGTGTAAAATATAAGAACTAATGCCCTATATCAACTGTGTGACTTCAGTAATCATGGACGTGAAGTGAAAAAATGCATATGCAGTGTTATTATTCAGAACCTGCCAAGAACAGAAAATTTACTAAAAAATATAACAAATCACTTGCAGAAAGTGGCCTTGGGAATTATTTTTAAACTCCATTTTTCAATTTCTCTCAGAAAATAGCATCTCCTGTAGGACATTAGACTTCAAACCATGATGGGTACCTGTTGCTGTCTCAAAGGGAGCAGAGTTAACTGATTAAATCATACTGGTCTCTTCCCGAGTCAGGCTGGTGCTCTCTAGAGATGTCCAGCCTGATTCCTGACCAGGTTTGATATGAATTTCAATCAATAGCCCATGGCAGGATTACAACCCACAGTAGCATAGTAGCAATGAATGAGTTATGAGTCAAAACCCAATAACTACACTGTTTGGCACCAAATGCTCCTTTTGTACCTTCTCTTGTGTGGGGTGGAGATTGTTAAGGCAACAATCTCTCTCACTTTTACTTTCCATTGCCTTTAGGGAAGGAGCTTCAGTGGTTTTTCAAGCTACAGTGGAATTCAAGGTACATTAGAGCCCAGCAAAGTCTGTGGGGAAAAGGAAGAGGTACAAATCTCCCAGTACCTTGTGATGTCTGCTGCTTGGGAAGATGATTACTCCTCCATCTATGCCTGCAAGAGCAAAGTTACTGGTCTAGAACCTCCCTATTTTTTTTCTTTCAGCTGACAAAATCTAGTGAATTTGATTCTTGTGGGTTTGAGGAGGTCAGTCAGTGCTCAGCAAGCCTCACATTATGGCATGACAGTATACTGCCTTTCAGCTTGGTTTGCCAATAGTGAGACAGAGACTTATCTGTAGCCATGGGACTGATCTAAGACAGACAGGACTTGTCACACACACATGTAAATCTTTTTAATTCTTTTTAAGAATTCATGGTTTGTCATTGTTTGATTGGAGAAAAAGTCTCCAATCTTTTCATAGCAAGTATGTAATACTGATGAATTAGCAGAGTGAATGAATGCAAAAATGGTCCTTTTCCCTCATGTTTGAAATAATGCCTATTAAGAGTAACAATCAGCACCTTTCAGATGATGCTGGTAACCACTGAGATTGACTGATTAGCCTAGGGAGGAAAGTCATTTTTCCAGGTGCTGACTTGTGAATACAAAAAAAGTTTCCATTTTCTTTACATAACATCTTCTCTTTGAGGCATGTATTATACAGACACTGAATATCTTTGGTACAGTTCCTTACTGCCAGAGAATAAGTCCATCCTCCTTCACAATAACTTGTGTTCTTTCTTTCCAGCACATCATGCTGGTAAAATAAGGATTTTTTTAAAAAAAGTCTACTCCTAGAAGAGAGCTGCTAGGCAGCCAGCTACTGTACTGTCTGCAAATTACTCTGGGCCTGATTCTGACACCTGTGTTCTTATCACGTAACAATGCTGATTTTTTTGGTAGAGCTATGAAATTATTCCACCTGCCACACTGGTACTTTCTGGAGTGGCCTTATGCTGAACTCTGAGTTTCTGTCTGTTCTGCCAGAAGAGCAGCCAGGAGGCCATCACAGTTGTATAACTCTTACATGCAGGCAGGAGAATCTGTGCTGGATTTTTCAGTGAAGTGCCTTCAGAAGGGACTTCTATAAAAAAAGAAAATTGAATTTGTAGGTTTTCAGGTCTGACCAGCTCTGGAAATCCAGAGCACTGGCATTTATGAGAACCAAATAACGAATTTTTTACACTCCACTTTTAGGGATTTGTATAATTTTGAAATGCCTCTAAATAAGCAGTGTCTGAGCCTCGACAAAAACTGTATCTGCACACTACACAGAAAGATGATTTTGCAAAAAGCACTTTCCCAGTAAAGTATCCAGCCTTTTATTTGTATAATCCAGCATATAATAATTGTCCTTAAAAAGAAAGATATTGGCATATATAACAAAATGCCATGGCACTTTACTGAATGTTGGATTCTTTGAGTGGTGCTGTCCTCATTTTTAAATCTATTAGATGTTTAACATAGCAGGCCAGCTGGCAGCCTGGGGAGCAATGGTAATGAGGCATTCAGAAACGTGCTTTGAGGGATGTATATTGACATGACAAGGAAGGTATATTGACATGGGCTTTAGATTTGTCAGAAAGAAAGGCAAGAATATAAACTGATCTTCTGTGACAGTTATGGTCACCTGGGACCCTGCCACCCTACCCAAGTGTGCTATCCGCAGGGAACCTCTGAGAAGGTTGAAAGTTTGCAACTAATATTTCCAGTTTACATAGGTATATAGGTACATGTAACATTGTTTTCACAGTGGATAAAAATACCCACTAGCACAGGAACAGAACCTGTCCAAAAAAATGAAATGGAAAATATTTTAATGTGATTGATTTATTTGGTTTTGTAATGACAAGAACATCTGCCACAGGTAGAAGGATTATTGCAGAAATAATTCATTTAGCATTTATAAAGGGCTTTCTGCTCTTAATTTCTTTTATATATTTTATGACTTGGCCAATATAGCATTAAAAAGAAACTAACAACAAAACAAAATGAAAGAAGTCTTCTTAAGAAAACATTACCCTAGCTAATGCAAAAGCAGCAGTGCAGCCCTCCAGACAGAGGAGTCTGAGGTGCCCTCTACAGTTTTGGACCATCAGATCGAGCTTTATAAGGGTGCAGGGATCAAATTGCCAGTCCATGTTCACTACTCACAAACATGTTTCATTTTGTTTACCTATGAACGGATGCTACCTCCTATGGTAATCACAGGGCAAGTAGTCTTCATAAACAACAGCATGTTTTCTTTTTCTGTTTCCTTATTTGGAAAAAGCATCTGGAATAGTAATGCTCTGAGTGCTGTGGAGGAAAGCAGAGCAGAGCTACTGCTGTACAGTTTTAAGAGTTAAGTCCTGAGGAGATGAAAATAGAAAGACTGATTGCTGGTTGTCTCATCAACCCTTGTGAAAAGCAGATGTCAATGTTCATATTTGGAAGAGGAGAGGAAATTGAAAATCCATTATTTTTCTCCTGGTATTTCAGTCACAGAAATATATGTCTGCAGTTCAGTAAATAGAGAGAGTTCTGCTAAGATGCTGAAGTCACAATTCAGAAACATCCATTGTCACACATTAGCAGAATAGTAAGCTGGTTAAGAAACAGCTTTGTTTCTTCAAACTCAGTCTGTGATGATAGGAAATACGACTTCTGAAGCTAAATGGTGTAGCTCTGGGATTTTTCCCTTTCTGCTTGACTTTTACATGTGACTGAACGCTGGAATTTGGATTCAGCATCATGAATGCCAGACACCAGACTGGGACTTGGACCGAGAGTAGCTTGCAGAGTATCAGTGACCATTTTGATTGTGATAAATATCACAAAACTAACAAAACAAGTTCTTTCTCTCTTAAGAGTGAACAGAGTAGTTGTTCATTTGACACCTGCACACTTGTCCTTCCCTCACTGTTTCTCTCTTCACACTTTAAACTCCCTCACAGAGCTTCAGATCAACTGCTGCACTATATACCTGGCACATTTCAAGGCCATACTGTCACACAAAACCTACAATGGGCACTCACAGGGGAAGGCAGTTTGGGTGGTGGATACTGGGTAAATGCACACAGAAAGACAGTTTTGCAAAAAGTGCGAAGTGTGGTGCAGGATAAAAGAAGGAAAGTGGGTGGCAAGTACTCAATTCTGACAACAAAAGAATAGTATGCGTTGTCTTTTTTTAATTAGATTTCATTTTTCCATCAAATCAGCTATTGGTCTTGTGACTCTGTCACTGACATGCACACTGACATGTGGACTTGCTGTTGCCCAGCATTAGAAATGTCAATTTTTTTTAACAAAAAACATTTGGATCCAGAAGGAGAAAAACATTAGGTGACAATCTGTGTTCCAATTTAGGTGAACTTCTTCCATCATCTGCTCTCAGAGAATTTGAAATACATTTCCTCTTGCCTTTGCAGAATTGTGCTGCTTTGCCTTCAGAGTGAATGTGGCAATGTTCCAAGCCAAACTTACAGGGGAGGAGAAATAAATCACTCTAATATTTGGCTGGTAGGAATCCAAGCAGTAGAGAAACTACTCCTTTCTAGAAAGTCATGTAAAAAATGGTCCAATGTACTTAATCTTTTTGACTCACTAATGCTTCTGCTTGCGTCTACAGTTTGCAAGCCATAAACATTGTGACAAATAATGAAGTAATCATGAAATTAGGACTCAATTACTTATGCTGTTAAGAGTGCCCTCTTGCTTGTTTTTCCCCCACATAAGAATAAATAAATATTGTGCTTTTTTCTCCCCTCTGGTACTAGTTTACAGCTTGAATTATGTGAAATCTGGAAAGTTCATTCTTGTGGTTTTACCTCTGTAGAGTTACCTAGACTGTGGTCTGTCTTGAGGTAGTCAGGGTGCAAGGTACATTTTACTGGTTGCCCTCAGCATGTGGACAAGTAAGGAGTGGGGATATACAGAAAGGATGAGTTTTGGCTTCTTTCTCTCTCCAAAACTGAAGGCAATCTAATGGGGTATGGGACAGGGATACAGAAATTGTGACTTTTGAGCTCTGTGCACTCCTGTGGTAATTCAAGTGCAGCTGTTGGGCTAAGGCTGTGACCCATGGTTATCATTCAGGCTCTGTTGATACAAGGG
Source organism: Megaceryle torquata (assembly GCA_024611175.1). Taxonomy (NCBI): domain Eukaryota; kingdom Metazoa; phylum Chordata; class Aves; order Coraciiformes; family Cerylidae; genus Megaceryle; species Megaceryle torquata. Next base: position 115,929 of record JANIJG010013335.1, on the reverse strand, counting down.
CAGGAACTAGATAACCTGCATTGCTGACTGTGGGAAGGGGTGACCCAACAGATGCTGCCAGGTTCAGCCTGGCAGAGAGAGTCACTTTGGGATACTGCATCATGATCACCCCATTACACAGAAGGATTTTTCAGCCATCATTCTCTCCCTCCTGTGCCTGTGCCTCCCCCCGCTCTCCATTGTCATACTGCATGTGAGATGCAACATGCATACATGTATATCTCATGCTACTTGGCTATATGACTGGTTTGTAAGCTCAGAATTTTTGGGTGGTTCCACTGCAAAGCCTTGGAAAAGGGGAAAACAAGAAAGAAATCCTGACTTGAAGGTACCGTGTTGTGACATCTTAAAGTATAGCTTTGTGAGTCCCTGGGCCCAGGTTGAAAGGAATCAGTTGATCAGTCAGTCAGTGGGCTACCAGATATCTCATGTCTTAAATAACTTCCTGTAATAGAGTCTTGGGTCGTGTGTCCTATATGGAGAGGTTTTAGTACAAAGGCTTTCCTTTATTTCCATGGAGAACTGACATTTTTTCCAGGTGCATACAGCACAGAAGCAACAGTTAATGTGAATGTCAGCTAAACCATGCACCTATTCAGTCTGGTGGCTGGGGTCCAAAGACTCATACCTGCTCAATGCATAGCCACTGTATGCCTGTTTGACAAGGACTGTGACAGTTTGCTGCTTCAGATTCTGCTTGTTTTCCATTGTGGAGTCTCAGGTAGAACTATGCTGACTGTCTCCTAAATGCCCTCAGCTGGTATGGTCTGTATCCCAATGCTCTTCTCAAGGCTGTAAGAGTTTCCTAACAAGGACCTTCTTTCAGTCTGTCTGGAGTTCAGGATGCATGCCTTTTTTGGGTGACACAGACTTCTCTCTTAGTGGTCAATCACATTTTTCATCTGGAGCTCTTTGTCACCTGAAGTGCTTCATCTGTCTGCTTTTCACAGCAGCAGTACTGCTAATTTGGTTCTGAGCGGAAAGAACGAGATCTGAGGTGCCAGAATAATCTATAGCTTTTAAGACATGCCCAGCATATTAAAATTAAGCAATGGCTGACTTATATTTGCACTTAAATTAGTGTGTAATAACACTGTTCTTAGCAGACCCTAATAAGATCTGGAGGATGACATTAAATCAATAGACTTCTTGTTAAAATAACTAAGCTAAAATTCAAATGCTAATCCCAATGGACTTTGTCCAAACCCATTGAAATAGACTTTCCATGAAACAAGGTTGTTAAGAAACAGTTTTATCTTCAGGTTTTTGAAAGTATGTCTTATATGAATAAACAGAGAAGTAAAAGAGAAAGCCATTGATTGACCAAAAAAAAAAAAAAAAAAAAAAAAAAGGAGAAAAAATAGTACATGTTAGCACAAATCTCACACAGAGTTAGAACAGCATGTGGTTTTCTTTTTAGTTTGGTCAACTTTATTGAGTATTCTTATTCCATTCTCTTCCAACACAATGCATTTCTCACTTTGTGTTTGATTTGAATTACACTTTTAGCTGTAAGATCCATGCATGCTGACATCTCTTCTGCAAAACACTCAGGCTCCTGGCTTGGTTTCCTTTCCATCAATATTAATTCTTTCAGTCTCTACCCCTTACATGACATTCTAAAAAAGGCAGAATCTTCAGTCAAAAAACAGTACACCATAACCTATGTCCAAAAACCCCTTCCAGAGAGGATAAATCCTCATCATTCCAGATGAATTAATGAGGACTCTGCATGAAATAAGACAGACTGCTCATTAAAAGTCTCCCATCAATGTGCTTTCTTCTTTCCCTCTCTGCCTGAATTTTACATGTACCTTTAGATTCCACTTTAATCACTTGCTTCCAAGGGTTCTGGCTTTGGCTGGTTGCTTTTCCAAAACAAGCTTCCTGTCATTGTGTAAGAAGTGGGTTTTTTTCCTCTTTTCAGTGATGGTTGGGCAGACAGAGATGAAGTCATTGAAGGTTACGAACCTGAAGCAAACGGAGGCATCACTATCAAATTGCAATCTCCAGAAGTCTTGTCATTTGATGACTACTATCTGAAGCTGCGTCTGGACAGCAACACCCGAAACCCCTGGTTTCCTGAATTCTGGCAGCACAGATTTCAGTGCCGCATCCCGGGGCACCCACTAGAGAATCCCAACTTCCAGAAGAACTGTACTGGTAATGTGTCAACTATTTTCCTGTTTGAATCTGTGCACTGGCAAAAGAAGCATCTTTGGCTTTTTTGTATTTTGTTTTGTTTGGGGTTTTCTTTGGTGCAGAAGGGTTTGTTTGGTGGGGTTTGTTTTTCTTACAATGTATAAATCACCAGTGAAAAGTACCAACCCCAGATTGTACAGATATAAATTCCAGCTCTAGTAGCAGTATGTCTGGCACTGGTTACATAGACTCCTCTCAATTTAGTTCTTTTTTATAGAGTGACTTGTTCCCTTTTTGATGTTTTAGGGATATGCTGAGGCTGCCAATACTCTCCAAGTTTGTAATATGGCATGTAAAAAATAAGTAACCATTAAATTTTAACAAAAGTGGGAACAAATTTAAACTTTTTTTTCTCAAAGTCAGTTTTTCTCATCAGCTGAATAGTCAGGAAATTCACTGAAAATACTATGTCAGAAAATAAATTTTAAGGAAAATTGATGAGTCTTGAAATTTGCCAGTCCATTAAAATATTTATGGTTTGTTTCCACTATGTAGCACTCATATAAAAAACACACAACAGCTTCTGCATTACCTTTTGTTTCCCTCAGTTCTCCTATTAACAACTGAGACATAGCACCAAATACTGCCACTGACACAAAACTGGCCTGTTGTGCTGACTGACAGACAGGCTGGCCCAACTGGGTGCTGAGGGGCTTATGGCAAGCCAGATGGGCTAAATAAGTGTTGAGGTTATACTGATGACTGTAGTGTTACACCAGAACTTTCTGCAGACGTATCTTTATCTGACCTTTCTGCAGGGTTAAGAATGTCATTTCAAAGCTTGCTCACTGAGCCTTTATTTCCAGGGTCTGGTGCCAAGAAACTGCCTTTTTTTACCTGTCACAGGTTTGGAGACAGGCTTTTCCACAAACCCTCTGTAAAAAAATGTCCTTCCTGACAACAAAGCATGCCCATTTGCATATGCAAAAAATTATACAAAGGCAGTAGACTGATCAAGTTCATCTTCCATGGATGGAGAATTCACATCTCAGGAAACTACCTAATGGAAAAGAAAACCAAGGACAAAAATACTTGTGATTTTTAGAGGACCATAGTGTATTTGTGTTTACCCAGCAGTGAGCTGCCTAGGAATAGCCAGGAAAAAAAAAAAAAAAAAAAAAAAAAAAAAAAAAAAAAAAAAAAGGCGGTGTTGTTCTCCAACTACCTTATTAAAAAAAGATTAGGAACACTTGGACCCATCCATTTTGAAAAAGAGATTAATTATAAAGTTTGTATTTGAGAATTTTCAATTACTGTCTGTCCAGTATAATTTACTCATATACAACCTAATCACTTTACTGAGTGATTTCTTCAGAATTGCCACTGGAATATGAAGTGCAATTTTTAGCATTCATGGATAGGCAAGGACTTCTCAAGCAATTACAGCTGCTGCATTTGCAATTTCTTACACTGCTACTGTTGAGTCAGCACTAGTTTGGGATTGCAGGCTCTCTATAAAGCATGGGAAAGCCAGTTCCTAGAAATCCCTCTTGTCTGATGACAGGAATTACTGCTTGAATTCCCCTTGTTCAGTCTCTGAGAAGATTTATGTTGTCCTTCAGGAATTCTTATGTTACACTGAGCTTTGAATGTACATGCATATTTGGGGGGACAAAAGTTTATCTGCTCTAAGCACTACTAGAAGGAAGCAAGTCCAAATGCGTTCTACAATGTGAAGACTGTAGGATGCTTAAAAATTGGCTACATTTTCAGAATAGCTTAGCTAGATGTACTGGAACTATATGGTAGGAGCACAAATTCTTGAGAAGACAGTTGTCAAGAGTTTTGCAGTGACTGCTCTTTTGGATGATCCCTTCTTGCAAAATTTAAACAACTTACTTTTCCCACTTGAGTGGCAGCCAAATAATGTAGCTAAATACCTCTCATAAGGGAATGTTTCTCTCCCTATTCCTCTTTGTCTCTCTCCCTCTTTCTCTCTCTCTGTGCTATAGGAGAAATTCTTCCTCAACACTACAGAATTCAGGTCTAAAAGTTTTCTTTTATGTAGATATATTTCATCTGGCTGGGAGGGAGTTAACATTCTCCACAGCGGCTGTCATAGCGCTATGTTGGAAAGGTGTTGATAATACACCATTTTCTTGGCCACTGCTGAGCAGTGCTCACACAGCACTGAGGCTTTCTCCACCCCAACCCACAAAGGTCATTAGGTTGGGAATAATCAAGGGGCTGGGAGGGGACATAACCAGGACAACTGACACAAACTGAGCAAAGTTTCCATACCATATGATGCCATCTTCAGCAATAAAAGCTAAGACAAGGGCTGAAGGTAGGGGTGGGGAGAGAAGGCAGGGGCATTCACAATCACTACATACTGAGGCCCTACTGCCCAGGAAGTTACTGGACATCACCTGGCAATGTAGTTAGAGGATAAATCCTTTTGTTCTCCTTTGCTTCTGTGCATGGCCTTCGCTTTTCTTTATTAAACCACCATTATCTTGACCCCCGAGTTTTTAACTTTATTTTCTTTCTCCTGTCCTGATGATGAGAGAGTGGCTTGGTTGACACCTGCCAGGAAACAAATCATGTCCTGCATCTCTGCATGGACCCCTGACTCATCATGAGATTAAGAGCTTCACACCATTCTTCATGCTCTTCAGATGAAAAGTCAGAACAGAGCAGAAAAAAAAAAAAAAAAAAGCTTTTTCTGATTTTGTGTTACTAAGAAAATACCTAACAAAGGACGGACCTGACACTAAGTTCCCTGAGCACTCAACCTCAGGCACTGCCCCAAGCAACAGTCACCACTTGTCTCAGTTCATTAGATAACTCCATATTTTCCACATTTTTGAGATGGTACCAAGAATGTATACTGACAGAAAGGTTAGGTGATAGTGTATATTAGGCAACAGAGTTCAGATACCCTTCCAACAGTTCTGTAGGATGTTTTCTCCTCCCTGATCTGATAGAAGTAGCCCTAATGGAAGAGGTTGTCTCCCCACAAAACTACAGTGACAAGTATTTCTCTGTTGGACTTAGCAAGCCCACATAGGCCAGTGTTAAATACAAGTCACACACACACGGTGTAGAACACAGTGAAGTGAAAATACTTGTGTGGAGGTCTAACTTTTCTTTTAGACAATGCTTTATTCATCTCCTGGCACATAATATAATGGCTGTAGTTTATGTAAACCATGTGGGATGAGTATTCCTCTGCACCATAGGAGACAGTTATGAAATTTGTTATGGAACTGATGCAAACATCAGATTACGTTCACAGCAGTTCATCTGCTGGGACAACAAAATAGATTGGCAAGCAATCAGCACAGACATTATTCAACGGAGCAAAGTGGAACAAAGTGGGCAATTCATGATTTATTCGATTCAATTGATCTTTGAGGAGAAGGATTATTTGCCAGTGAACATATTAGTGGCAGACAAGAACAAGAAATGTACATTTTTTTGTACCAAATGAGGTCATAGTCCAAGTTCCCTGTAGGTTGCTAACTCACACCTTAGTCATGCTGTAAGGATTGCTTTATCTGCTAATTCCTGTTTTGGTCCAAGAGAAATCAATCAATCAGACTGTAGCCAGAATCAGAGAATCATTCAGTCTAGAAGGTAGCTCAGGAAGACTGTAGATCAATCCCCTGCTCAAAGCAGTGTAAGCTGTGAGTTTGAACAAGGTTACTCAGGGCTTTATTCATTTGGGACCTTGAAAACCTCCAGGGATGATGGTGGCACAGCGTCTCTGGGTAAGCTGTTCCAGTGCTCGAATGTGAGAAGTTTTTGCCTCATATCCAGTCTGAACCTCTCTTCTTTCAAGTTATGCCCACCATCTCCTTTCCTCCCATCATGCTTCACCATGAAGAACCTGTCTCTCTCATTTCAGTAACCACCCCATAGGTATGAGAGACTGTTGTAAATTTCCCATGAAGCCATCTCTACTCCATGCTGAAGAAACCAAATTCCTTCAGCCTATCCTCAAAGGGCAAGGATGGCAGCTCCGGATCATCTTGATGGCCCTTTGCTGAATGTACACCAGGTTATCAGTGTCTTTCTGTATCAGGGGTTCACAAACTGTATGCGGTATTTTAGATGCAGCTTCATGAGTGCAAAGAAAGGGGTAATGTAGTGGGGAGGTAATCACATCCCACAGTCACTGGCTGTGCTATCAATATAACCCAGGATGCTGTTTGCCTTCATTCCTGCCAAAAATCTGTATGACCACCATATTCTTCTGTCAAATTTAGTCATAGGAATTTGTATCTTTTCCAAACTTTCTTCTGCATCAGCAGACTCACTCAGAAAGAAGACATAAGCTTTCATCACACATAAGCGGTTTTGAATGTCCACCATAAATCATCATAGCATGTCAAATCATGGGCAGAACATAATAATCATAGCAGAAAAGAGCTTGTGAGGAAGACTAAACATTGCAGAAAAGAGGCTTATGCTTTTATATGAATAATGCAGTCATACTTCTTGAGACAAAAATTGCAGGGAATATAGATTATTTTGTCACTGTAAAGACCACGAATGACTCACTTCTCTTGGTATAGACATAATCTGAAAGAGATGTGTAGGATAGTGCCGAGGTGGTTTAGATTCCAGTGACCCACACAGCAACACACACAAAGATTGGTGCTGTGTTACATGAACATACCAATCCAAGTAGAGGAGTAGCATGGTTATGTCTGTGGGACATTATTCACAAGCTATTAAATTATTTCATTTCATCAAGTGTTTCTGGAGCCAGCTTGACTTGCTTGCCTCAAGTTAAGATTTTTCTGAAAAGCCTCTCTGTTTGCCACCATTAACACCCACTCATTAAAAAGTAACTGGTTTCATCTCATCTGGACATAGACAGAGTTCTTCTAGTTTTAGTGAGGTGGTTTTTTTCAGACATAGAATAATAAAGTCTTTTTAGAAGATCTGCAGATCTACTCATGCCTGTAGTGATGTTTGTTTTCCTGTATTTGTCTTTGAAGTTCTCCTTGATTGCACTTATTCCATCAGTTAGGAAGATAGAAGACTGATGGCTGACCTTTTTCCATGCTCAGACAGTTTTGTACCTGGCAAATGCAGCTTTCAGACTTCATCCTATCCACCAGTAATGTAGCTCAGAGCTTCTCTTAATCAAGGATTTTTTTCTCCAGACTCATTTTAGTTTTGATGAATTTATATGAGATAACATGGGGTCCTCATTTTCTCATGTTAGTGGACAAAACACTCCAGGATGTGTGCTTGTTTATTTCTACACTTTGCTGACAGGGTAAATCCATTTCCAGCAAGCACTGATCTGAGTGGTTTTTAGAGTGTTTCAGTTTATGTATGAGTTGGACAGATTTTATCCAGCAGACATTATCAGAGCTCATTCTGCTGTGCCAGAGGTGCTTGTACGTGCTTCACTGAGAATACCCCTTTAATCTCAACATATGCAAGGCTTTCTCATGAAACACCTGTCCCATGAAATTTTGTGTCAGCAGAGGCACCTACAGAAGGAGCTATTTTTACTACAATTGGTCAGAAAAGTTAATTATAAAATAATAGCCTGAGTGCAAACTTTGCCAGGTCAGTCACTGCTTGTAAATCACCTGTGCACTATATAGGAGACATATTAATAAGCTTTTGAAGAAGGAATGAAGGTATTGACATGTCATAACCTCTTCAATATGAATTGTACCTTATGTAACCTGCAACTTGCTCTTCCTAACCTATGCTCCGTATTCCAGTCATACACTTAGGTCCCTGAGGTAAAAAAGGAGATGAGTCCTGTGTCACTCTCTTTGTCCTCGGTATGAGGCAGAAGATCATAGGATTCATCACACAGTAGTGGTCAAAACTCATCTCAATTTCTCATGCACTTAAAATGGAGCCTATTAGGGACAACTTGTCTGAAAACACTGTAGTTGCTACGCTTAGTCAAGGTTTTTTCACAGCAGATAAGAGAGAAGAGCTGTAGTCTCATTATATTTTCCAGACAAAGTTACAGACAGCTTTTAAGGCTTAAAGAAGATGAAGATTAATAATGTGCTTATCTGTGACAAATCATATGAATTATTTGGAGAAGACATTATCTATGGCCAGGTTTTTGTTCATTTGCTTCTAGCTTCTTATTTCTGTGTTTGGAAGAAAGCAACTCTGTTTATCTAGTATTTTATATCTAAAAAAAAAATTTTTTTAAACAAAGCTGCCAATCAAAATACAGTAACAATAAATACATCTTTTGTGATCCAGAAAAAAAAAGAGGTGATCATCTAGTAGAAGAAAGAAGCAGTATATATACACCTTTGTAAACAGCATAGAGGACAATTTGCAGAACATATATATATTACATCAGGATATGACAAAATCTTTCTAAATCTAATATTTACACTTACATTTTCCATCGAGGGTTTTATTAGTCAAAGTTTCTACTTCTAGGATTAATACAATCCTTGGGTAGGCTCATGACATTCAGCCCTCTCCATGACATGAGTAAACTGATGATGCTTCAAAGGAACAGGACACATGAATCATACTCCCTTGTACCTCCCTGGGGCTCCTGTCTCCTGTTCCTGGAGATCAGTGGTGGTACTGACAGACAAAATTAATTGACTTTTCCTAGAAATCAACTGTTTCTACAAGTCAGGCATCAGAACCATTGGCTACCTAGATATAAGTAATTAAGCAAATGTGTAAGCAAAAGAAATGAAATAACCCAGGTAACTGAAACAAAAAGTTTCAACTGAAACTTGAAAACAAAGCCAACTGTTCTGTCACCCCTCCTGGTCTTTCATTACACCTTATCTTCACTTTCCTCATTTACCTGTAGGTAGAAAGTTTTTAAACTCAACTTGCAATTTTATGAGTTGTCACAATTGGCAGCATTACCCCATAGATACAGTTGCAAAGGAGATACAGTAGAGATTAATGTGTAGGTGCAAACCCACACACACATATCTAACTACAGCCTAAAAATATCCTTTGTGCACAAGGATATCTTCTGAAAAATAACCAATAGAGTTCTTAAAATAAATGGGTTCCTCTTATTAGATATTGGGCAAGCAGTGGCATAAAGAGAAATAAATTACGAGCCTGACTAGTAAAACTAGAATCATACAAACAACGAACTTTCCTACTCAGAATAAGCTGTATTGGTATCCATAGGGAGAATAATATGATGGAAAGTGTGTCCTCCAGAGAGTATTGCTGACAGAATAAAATTCTTTTTTCCCCACTCATACTGGGAGGTCTAGGGGATCACAGAAGTCTGCTAGTGTGGAGGAAACTAGGGAAAAATAATGAAAGCAGCTACTGCATCTGGGCTAGGCTACTGGCTGAGACAGAGATGGCTGCTGCAGAACAGCAAGATGCAAGACAAGATGATTGCCAAAGGTTTCCTTCAGCTCAGATGTTTGAGATTCATATAATAGAAAGGTAGCTCTGGAGGACTCTGCAAGTTCAAACTTTTAATTTAGCTCTGGATTCAGGCTCAGCTCTGTGGGGATGGAAAACAAGGGTTGTTCTTTTCAAAGCAATACTCTACACATCATGCTATGCAGTGTACACTCTACTTTCTGCAAAAGTCAGTTTACTCTGCCTATTTTTCCAGGTTCATTTTGTCTAAAAATTCACATCACAAGGGCTCATTTTGTGAGATCTCAAGTATTTCAGTAATTTGGGTTTGGCTGGGCTGGATAGACACTTTTTTCTGCATTGTGACATTTGGCTACACCCAGGAAAAAAGGAAGTGTGGTAAAATGAATGCTTTAAAAATTCTTTCAGCTCTGAAATAATCCTGCTTCTGGGGTTTTTATTGTTTGTTTGTTGGGGTTTTTTTGATTGGTTGGTTGGTGGGAGTTTTTTTGGTTGGTTTTTGGGGGCTTTTTGGGGGGGAGGGGTGTTTTTTGTTGTGGGTTTTTTTATTATTTAATATGTGAATAAAGATTAGGGCCACTTATTTTTTCTTCTTATATGCTTAGTTCTAGTTCGTTGCTAATCAACGACGCATTGTCCTCATGCAGATGTTATTCAGAAGCTTCTAATCTTAGCTTTAAAATGAGTCTTTTCTGTGATAACTGTACTTGAACACAACTCTGGGCATATATTCATTTAAGCAGAAAATAAAGTGGATCATTGTAATCTTTGTATTTGCAATCAATGTATTGCCTATTGCAAGGGTTACAAGGGAAAATCTTTCTAACAATCATTTGAAAACTACTTTATTTAACCAAAAACTGTGAGTGTGCCCTGTTAAATTATAACATAATCCAACTAGGCACTAGGAAGATGACAGAGGCCACTTTGCTCCTCAGCTCCAGAGCAGCTGTAGTAGCTGGCTTTGATCTGTAGAAGGGGAGTCTCTGAGATCAACCCTGTAGCTGCAGAGATGCTGCATAGTCTGGGCATGCAGCAATTACTCATGTTGCATATGTGAAATCTGCCCCATCAGCACGCAAACATGTGGTTCCAGGAACCTAACCCTTCAGACAGAACATTTCTTGTGTGAGGATATGGTCTATTTAAAACAAACAAACAACACAAACCCAACAGTACATTTGGCAAAACAGAAAATTGGATGGAGCTATATTTCTGCAGAATGACACACATTGGTGTTAATGTTGATTTATACTCAGGCAGCTAATGCTGGTGTTCTTCATAACACCTTAACATTAAGAAGAGAAGGAAGGAAGAAGTTGTTTGTTCTTTTAGAATAAGAATAAAAGAAAAAGAAAACCAATAGTACTGGCTGATAGGTGACACACTGTAATATAAGAATTCTGAAAACCATCTTAAATCAATAGTGATAAATATATAAACTTTTCTGACTGTTCCTCAGACTCACACAGAACCACTGGAATTTAAAATAGGGAAAGACCAGCTAGGCAAGATAGTCTGTACCTGCCAGACATGGGATGTTATCCTATCAGCTGGTAGGATAGCTGATACTCTTATGAGGGAAGTACTTAGTCTGATGTTAGCACAAGATATTGAGTCATACTTCTCAAGTCCTCAGGACCTCATGCCCATACACTGACAACCAAGAGCTTGTACTTAGGTGTTTACAAGTCTATATCAATGGATAGAAAAGAGTTTATGTGATTTGGTCCATTTGCTGTCTCCATACCAGATAGAAGCACAGATCTGCAGACAGGATAGGTTAATGATTATTTGTATTTAATTATTTTAATCATATTTTTCCACAGAGTGTTGTACTGGTGCCAAATATATAACATATACTGAGACTATATTTCTATTAACTTCTTTGCCCCATTCACTTGTAATGCATTCTATGGTTAATTGAAGGTTGCTTATTTTCAGCTCTGAACCAGCATTTTCAGATGAAGATGCCCAAAATTAATCTCCTAAAGTGCATGCTCTGAGACCTAGATAAATTGGCCTGATTTTTAAGGGTACTGATCTCCCATAATTCCCCTGGAAGTCAACAGCACCTAGAGAAACTCAGGTATTAATCAAGTCAATTAATTAGGTGCCTGAATATGTATCCACATTCCTAATTTAAATATCTAAGGTGGTTAATTTTCTGAAAGCTGCAGCATGATTACTAAGCTCTGTCCCTTTCTTTCAGATAAAGTCTCAGACTTCATATGAAAAGCATGACACTTGAAATTTAATCAATCCAATTTCCTGTGGTTTTCATTTTTCCATCATTGTGTGTTATATGAGGTTGTCTGTAAGGGTATCTCAATCAACAATTATTTTATTTATTTATTTTAATTGCCTGAAAAGCATAATTAAAGCTAACCAAATAACATAAAAATTTGCAAATATTTCTTTAAATTTGTAAATTGATTTGATTTTAAGTGTGTTCATTTCTGTCTCATGTGAGAGTAGCAGCAACTTATTATCTGCTAGACTTGTTCCACATAACAGATTCATTAAGAATAGTAGTTCTAAATGTGTCTTTAATGGAGTTTGTGAGTAAAACAGCAAGGTTACATAGTTACCTGAGGGAGAGGAGAAAATTGAAGGTTTGGTTTTCTTTCTTTTTAATTGTTTCTCCACAGGAGTTTAGGTCATGTAAAAGTGGGCTCTTTGGGATCCTGTCCTTAGAGAGACTGGGTCAGGATGGCATTGGAAGAAAGCTGTAAATCAAGCAAGAGAAGAAGGCACATCCAAGGTCTCTGCAGTAATAATCAAGCACATTAAAATGGTGCCTGAGGCCTCAGGATCATGGGCACTTTTGGGACACTGCAGAGTCTGAGAGAGAGGCTCAGAGATACTTCATTGTTGGACTGTCTCTGGGAGTGACAGAAGAATCAATGGAACACACAGTAAAAGCAAAAAATTTAATTCCCTGTTGTCATATTCCCAAGAAAGGGGACAAAAGAAGTGAAAATAATGAGGGGAAAAAAATTCAAAGAATAAAATTGCATTGGTGGATTGTGATGCAACACCAGAGTATGGCCTCTAACCATAATCAGTCAGGGCAAAGGCCCTTCTTTCCACTCACCCTGTTTGTGAATCTTCCATTAAAATAACTGTGCTATTGCCTGTGTTCTTTAAATGCAAAGGCTGGGCTTGACCATTCAGATACCTTTGTCAGCATTAAGTCAGCTAATGAACTAATAAGATAGATTTCAAGGGCTGAATCAGTGTCTTTACTGACTACATGCACAAACCATTCAATCAAAGAACAACAGAAAAAATAATAATCAGCTGGCATATTTTATTGCTGTTTATAAGATGAAATATTCATTTCTAATTAAAATATGAGCTGATAATGTCTAGCTGCAAAAGTTAAATAATAATTTCAAATAAATATTAGAACATGTTGTGGTCATTTTGCAGGCAGTTTGTACATAGTCCAGCTTTAAAAAAAAAACCAAACAAATTAATCATAATAATTATTTGTCAAGCTCTCATAATAATTACTCTCTGTCTCTAAAAAAAGGCACTGGAATCACTTCAAATTATCTTCTATGTTGCCTGTTTCCAGAATGGGCAGCATGTCATTTAATGTTATGTCCTCACTATATGAATCAGAGTAGATTGTTTTTAAGCCCAAACTATTTCTGACTTGATGGATTCCCTAAATTCAGAATCATTAGCAGAGTTTAATTGATTTCTAGTTTTAATCCTTGAATATTACATTTGGATATTTGACAGTAGGTACTGACAAGCCACTGTCATGCCAGGCCAGATTCCTGGTCAGTTCCAAGAGTCTTCCAATAGGTGATGGTGGTATTTTATTTGGGGGTTAATTTCCATAAACTTAGAAGGGCTAATTATTGATTTTTTAATCATCAACAAGTAGGTTAAATAACTTTACAACTTACCTCATGGGGGAGTTAATTACAAACATCTTCATTAGAATGTGCATAATAATGAACGTTATATGCATTATGGCAGTTGTAAGTATAGTCCCAGTTCAGCGCATGAATGCAGCCATGAAAAGGTTGGTACATAAATACAAAGTCATGTTTCTGTTCAAACCATTTGAACTGATGCTGAACTGTGTTTGCCTGGAAGTCTAAGATATAGAAACTAATTTATGTCAAATACAGACAGTTATTTTCCTCTGTTGCTTTCCAGTCTATTAATCCCAAAGGCGAGGAATTAAGATAATAGTCAAGATGAGGTACTCAATAACCTTCTTTTGGTTAGGTTGCTTCACTGTTGGATATGTTATTTTATTTCTCAAGCTGATTGCATTGCAAGAACACATATAATAATCACAGGCATGGATCTTTCTTTTTGTCTTGAAGGGGGCTGATTTTTTTACCTGTGCTGAGCTATATTCTGTATATCCTTCAGTTTTGATTTCATTAAAAAAATCCTCACTGCAGAGCTATTTCATCATGATCACTCCACTAAAAGCTAGAAACAAAGAGATGAGATGCTAAAATTTCTTGACAAGCCTTTAACAGCCTATAGCAGTGGCTATGTACAGAAGAGGTTTCAAACAGCAGCTTGCAGGTTTGTTCACAGGAGAAAGAATCTCAGCAAATCATCCTTATAGGGCCACAAAACCTAGATTTTTTTAGTAAGTAAAATTCCTTATGAAAATTCTAGCCCAGTGGGAAGAAACAAAGAGGCTTCAGGCCATACTGTCATCCCCTGGAGAAGATTTATTAGGCTGGTGAGCTTCTGTCAAGCCATCTGCTATAAGTCAATCTCTCCAGATCTTCATTTTACAGCATGTGCCACATACATTAACTTGTAGAAGTTGTCCACCTGTTATCCAGTTTCCTGATCTTTTTCCTGTTGCTATACTTTCTGTGGACACACATTCTTGCAACTTTTCAACTCTGTAATCAGTTTTTGAGCTTTCTGGTAAGAATTATAAATGGGGACAATCTGTGTAGATCACAAATCTGTGATGGTACAGAGCTACACCTTGCCAGAGGCAGCCTAGTGAAGCAAGAGACAGTGTTTTCCTGGGGGTCTGGCATACAGACAGCTGTGCTGTTGGCATGGCCTTTAGGTGGTGTTTTATACTTCCCTTGAGTCCTTTCTTTTACTGCTAGCCAACACAAGAGACAGTGCAGGTGATGCAGATTTACGGAGAAGGGGAAAAGGACTGTTTTCTCCACTGCAGGCCTGTTTTTCACTCACCTGCTTTCCACTCCAGAGATGCAGTGTTGGCAAAACCACACTGCCAACAGCTGCAAAGGCCTTCAGCTTCCGTCTAGACTCTTCTGAAGGCAGAGAGGGGCTTCAGCATTGTATATACATTTGTGAATATATATCTCGCCCATATGGACTCTGCCCTCTTGACCCAGCACTGTCACGTGCCCGTATCAGGCATGCCCAGGCTTTGCATTCACTTGAAGCTGCAGACAGCCTTTGGGAAATGAGTCTTCTCAGCCCCTGCTTAGCTCCTTTGGGCAACCTGAAAGGAGACATAAGAAGAAAGCCATTTCTGCTCTCTTGGACACAGGCACATTTGAACAGAGCTTTGTCAACTCCCACAGTGCTAGCATGAGTTATGTGCATTGTCACTTGGTGTTTACATCTTAAATCTGCTTTTCCACGAGTCAAACAGTTGTGTGAGAGTCTAAATGTCCATAGGGAGAGAGAGAAAGGGCAGGGAGGGGAACTGAACTTCAGACTCTTGCATCTGCTAAGCAAAGTTTTCAGTTTGGGTGATACAGGAGCAGTTAAAAACTAGTCTCCTTTTGTTTTGTTTTGTTTTGTTCTGCGTGGATGGACTGGACCTGCGAGTTCAGACTTGTTGTAGGGCTAGCTAGCATTGCTCAGTCCCTTTTCTCCTGCCCAGTGCCTACTGAATCTGAGACTCCCCTTGCATCTGATTAACGAGTGAGTCAGCAGCTTGTGTAGTCATTTCTCATCATAGTATTTCAGCTTCACTGTGGCAGTTATATTTGTGTATGCCAGTCTCATTCTGGAGACTTTGACACTAAGCTCTTGAAGCCCTAATGTGCTTACGTAACATTATATGGAGAACGAAGAAAGTAAATGTAATTAAAATCTTTCTCCACTGCTTATGACACACAGGGAGAGACAACAGGAAGGTACTTGTTTTTGAACACTGAAGAGTAATGTGGCATTCTCACAAAAACAGACAAGGAAACTGAAGACACTGATGGTGTATAGTATATCTAAAAAGGGGACTAACCTTCTAAAGTTTAGGTGTTAGATATCTGAAATGAAGGAAAACCTGTGCATTGATGGCTGAACTAATATTTTGGTTTTCATTAGCCATTGAGCTGACAAATGTGAAAGATAGCTTGGTAAAAGTAAGTAAAAAACCCAACCAAGCCCTTTTAAATTCAATATCAACTTTATTCCAGGGGAAGAAGGTTCTTTAGTTATTTGACCAACTTTGCTAGAGAAAATAAATAACCCATTTCATACAAATATTGCTGCAATCAGCATCCTGTTAATGCCTTAGAGGATTCTAGAGCAAAATTTTGAGGAGCTTCTGCTGAAAGCCCAGCTTTTGAATGGCTTTCACTGCAGTTTTATACAAGAACAGAAATAACACTAATCCAAATTAAAAAGCAACATTCATCAGATATAACAAAGCAGAAGTACCTGGGAGACCCACAAATTTTCCTGTGCTCAGAAAGAAAATGGCAATCTCAATGGGTAACTGTAATTGTACCCTAGCTTTTCAGTGAAAAATACATCAATTATAATTTAATCTCTTTGCTTGGAGAAATAAAAAACATTTGAAGAATGGAAGTGAAACCTTTCTGATTTAATGACATCCTGAAAATGAACTCTGCAACACTGTGAACTCCATTTATTGCTTCATGAGTACTGTAAGATGTCAAATCTTTATCAGAGTGTTTCAAATCTGGTGTAGAACTCACATATTATAAGTTATTCCTTCCTTTTGTCTGCTCTGGTGAAAGCTCTGCTTCCTCTCTTCTCGCCAAAGGGCAGAGCAACTTGCAATTCTGTGGAGACTCCTGAATTATTTTCTATAGACTGGTAATATGATGCTCAGGCAGCAGTCAAGGAAAGATTCCTATTCTTAAATAATAAAACTTTCTTCACCCTTACCTGACAATCAATGGTGCTTTATTCAGTCAAACAAATAATTCACATACAATGAGAATTGAGTTACTTGTTTTATCTTTTATCTTTTTGATAGCCCTTCTACTATCCTCCCTGTATGTCTTATCTTTCCTTTCTTTCACTGTATTTATCTGTCTCTTGAACTTGTCTCCCTGCTGCAAAGATGCAGACATCAAAGTAGGAAGTGAAGGTCTAACCATTACACATATGGCCCATTTTTGTTTGAAAACAGTACAACTTTTCTCCTGAGAGCAGAAGTCATACAAGAAACAACAATGATGGGATTTTTTTGGTAGGTTGAATGAAGCATTTATTACAGTCTGTGAAAAATTTTCCAGACTGTCATTCTACTTCATGAAAATTACAAATAGTATTTTAATTGATGTTGAAACAAAACTTTTTTTTTTTTCTGACCTTCTTTTGGCTTGCTAAACCAGACAAAAATTAAATCATTTTTCCACTAATTGTTTGTGCTCACATTAACTTGCACAGAGAAACAGCAAGGTCACTGAGACAGCCCATGACAAGTGAAGCTTGCAGCCCTTATCCACCATTGCTTATTTTGATCACCAGGTAGCATTTGCTGACCTTTCCCTTACAGGCAGTCAGCTATGTCTGGAACTGCCTAAAATACAGGCAGTGACTTCTGAAAATACAACTGTAGTTGTATATTTGATTGTGGGCTGAGAGAAGTAAGTGTTTGGATGCTTTCATATAGAATAATTGACTTGTTGCATGTGACTTACATTTGGACAGAATGACCACAGTAGTGTGAACAAAAGTCCTCTTTATACCATCAAGAGGTGAGGATCTCATTTACCCATACATTATTAATGAACAGAATGTACTTGCTACTAAGAAGGTGATATGAAGGGAAAAAGACAGTGCGCAGGTTTTCAACATGCTATTGTTATACTAATTACATTAAGACATTATAATCAGTGTTATTTATTTTGCAGTGCCTTAAAGTGAAATTTGTTAAAAAACTTTGTTGTTACATAATGTAAAAGATGTTCTAAATAGAATGTAAGAGGGAGTAAATTGGCAATATTTGTAAAATATCTGAACCAATATGATAAATGGGTTTAAACAAATGAAACTCTTTGCAGAACTGTTTCATAGAATCTTAGTTTGACATGGTTATTCAGAGGATTAGCCATTACTAAAAAAAATGACAAAATGCTGACAAAACAGAAATGTATAATTTATTACATTTTCTTTCCTATGTTTCCAAAGATGAAACAATATTTAGATAGTTAAGCATCAAAAAAGCCAAATTCCACTACGAACATAACAAACCAAGTCACTTTATCAACTTTCATGTGTCATTTAGTTGCCAACATAATCTTTGGGTCTTACCTTTAGAGGCTCAGATTTGACATGACTGATCCGTTCAGCTTGTCGGTCTTTTGCCCTGCTCCTTGCAAGAACCTATGACACAAGATGTGTGACTTCCATTGTTTTCCAAGGACATCCTGTGTCACTAGCACAACTCTACACAAGCTCTACAGAGCCAGATGGACATGTTTGCTCAGGGCCATTGTTTCAATGTTTTGGGTTTTTTTTAAATTCAGTACATTTGGAAGTGACTGGCAATGACCATCTAGTCCAACAGCCTGACCACTTCAGGGCAGACCAAAAGTTAAAGCGTGCTGTTAGGGGCATTGTCCCAATGCCTTTTAAACACTGACAAGCTTGGGGCATCAACCATGTCTCTAGGAAGCCTGCGGTTAACATGGTGCATGTTAGAACTGAAGGAGGGCATAAGAAATCTGCCTCCACAATTTCTCCAATGCATATGGACATTTGCCTGGGTACTGGTGTACCAGTTCATGGTGTAACCCCTTCTCTGCCACCTGGCATTTTGTGGGGGAGCCCTCTTTACTGTTAGGCACAGCTTTGTGCAAAGTTGTTACACACACAACCCAAGTGTGGGAGATTTCTTTTACTTCATCTTCCCAGTGAAATTTATCCCAGACTGTGATTCCAGAATATTTTTTTTTATTATAATTATTTTTTTATTATTATTTTTTCTTAAATGGGCACTCAAATTGAATGTAACCATCTCCATGTTTTAGCTTGCAACAAAGCTAAGATCTCATATGGCCTACTCATGAAGCATATCAACCCTTGGAAGGACCACAACAAATAAAGACAGTACATAATATTTCTAAGACCTTCAGACCTCTGTCAGGACCACCAGAAAAAAATGATAGCTCTCGTAATAGTTGCTAACTGGAGCAAGACAATAAAATCTCTTTTTATGTGGCCTTGAATATTCAGCAGATGACAATTATTAACAAATCATAAAACTATCTGCCTATTTCAGATGAAACATCATAATTTATAACCATTTTATTCAACAGATTTTTGATTTTCATTCTCATCAAGAATCATCTGTGAACAGACTCTGTTCTTTAACAAATGTGTGTGTTTGTTCAAAATTTACCAACTGGCTAGGTATTGATCAGATTCCCCAAACAAAATGTTTTTACATTTCTTTCCAGCCCAAATTCCTTCTCAAATGCCCTAGTCTTTCTGGGGACTGCAAACGAGTAATCTTTTGTGCTTAATTTCATATTGAATATTAACATAGACTTTTCCTATCTTTATAGATGAAAGTTAACCCATTTCTAGCCATAATTCTTAATTTCACTTTATTAGGTGGTATTTGCACAAGAACCCACTCTGCTCTCAAGAACCCCGTTCTCACCCAACTTCACAGCTCCAAACCAAATTAATGGTTGCTTTACATTAAGGTCCTTTTAAGAACCGAGCTGAAGCTATAAATTAGATGTGAGGCACATTATAGTAAAAGGAAAGACTCACAGTGAGTTTCATGAAATTTTGGTCTGTCCCCTCTTGTTTCCCCCTCTACTGAGGTATTCTTTTTTGCAGTGTTGGCAGCATTTTTTTAGTTGTATTCATCCAGGGTATGGTGTTTGGGTTTTCCTTTGTTTGTTATTTTCTTTTAGTAGTATATGTATATACCCTACTCCTTTCTCAGCTTTAAGATTAACTGACAGAAACAAAAAATAAACCTGTGATTAAAAAAAATTACTCAGACTATTGAGGAACTGTTAAAATCAAATTATTAAGGAAGTTATGCATTGAATATAATACAAAAATAAGTAAGTGTGAAATTTAGGACACCTGAATTCTTCAAGGTCACTCAAAAAAGTAACAGCCTAATTTGAGTGACTAAAATTAATCCAGTACTCACAGGGCTTACAGTTTTTCTTTGCTCATTGAAAGCTAACGTACCTAAAATTAAAAAAAAAAAAAGCTAACAAAATAATTCTCTATTTTTAATGTTAATAAACTGTAGTGTTCAAATTAGTCTTTGTAGATCAATGGTATTTTTTTCCAAAGGATGAGAAAAATAGAAGCTTCACAGTTCAGAGTTCCTCTTTGTTCTGTTACATTTCAAAGTCCTAATGAGGAAAAACACAACTTTACAGAGAAGTACCATAAGAAACATAGTGTAGTTCTTGCATTTATTGTAAAGCTGAGCTATGAAAACTTCACTGTTTTGTCTCCGGCTGAACATCATTACTTTATTTCATTTGTTTTAAAAAACCTCACCTATCTCTTACTGATCATTATAAGTGAATTTTTACAAGATCAAATGCATAACTATCCTCATACGAGGACCATTTGAAGGAGCTAGGTCTGTTTAGTTTGTGGAAGAGGATGCTGAGGGGAGACCTCATCACTCTCTACAACTACCTGAAAAGACATTGTAGAGAGGTTGGTGCTGGTCTCTTCTCTCGGGTAATTAGTGATAGAACCAGAGGGAATGGCATCAAGCTGAAACAAGGTAGGTTCAGACTAGACACTAGGAAAAAATTCTTCACAAAAAGAGTGGTGGGATATTGGAATAGGCTGCCCAGGGAGGTGGTTGAATCGCCATCCCTGGATGTGTTTAAGAATCACTTAGATGTAGTGTTGGGGGATATGATCTAGGGGTGAACTTGTAGAGTAGGGTCAATGGTTGGACACAATGATCCCATGGGTCTTTTCCAACCTAGATGATTCTGTGATTCTGTAACTATATCAATAACTTCTTATTACGATGAAAATGAAATAAAATGGATTTTGACTGCAGGAATTTAAGTTTAGGTAAAGCATGAATTCGCATGCTGGATTTATGAAAAATATCTTATTTATACATAGACATGTCTACATTACTGTTCTTTAGACAATTCACTAGCATATGATGCTTCATATTTTACTTTCCACTACAGTTCAGTTATTTCTATAGATGATGTTAAGGCAGACTCCTTGGCAGTGTGGGACTATATGCTTGCAGCCTTAATGTTAGCTAGATATTCACTACTATCTAGTCCAAATCAAGTTCTCCAACCATCAAATATTTATTTTCTTTGCAGGTATGCATATTGTATTGAAATATGAAAAACCAAATGCATACTTTGCCTCTTTCTAAACACTGGCATGTTCTCTTACATTTAATTTTCTACCTCCAGCAGCCACATGAATGCTTGCCTCAGGAAACACATATGGATGCTATCATTATCTCCTGAATTACCGTTTGCATTCCTTTTTTTAAAAAAAAAAGAAACACCCCCCCCCCCCCAAAAAAAACCAAAAAAAAAAAAACAACAAAAAAACACACACACAAAAAAAACCAAAAAAAAAAAACCACAAAAAAAACCA
>JANIJG010013335.1:24048-94496 GCA_024611175.1 Megaceryle torquata | reverse complement strand
ACAAAAAAAACCCAAAAAACCAAAATCACAAAAAACCACACACACAAAAAAACCCAAAAAAACAAAACCACAAAAACACACACACACACACACACACACCACCAACAACAACAACAACAAAAACCCAAAACAAAACAAAAAAACCCCACCAACTAATTTAGAATTTAAGGAGGTGTCTGAGATAAACTCTCAGGTAGAAAACTGTCAGTGCGTGCTGTGCACTGTCATTTTGTGATCTCTTCCACCACTTGCTGTTTAGAAACTTCACAAGAGGACTCCTGTGCTGAGCTTAGAGGCTTTTTACCTCTCTTTCACACATGGATAGGAAACACATTTGTTTCTATTTACAAGAAAACACAATCAGTGATAAATTCACAGTGTGTTAATCCTAAGGGACTAAACAACAGATAAAACACATCTAGAGACAGCACATACAGACTGCACATTTACATATTCAGGCAATAGATGTCTAGACCATGCCATATGTACTATATGCAGTACATAAGGGAGAGTACAAGTAGTGGCATACTCTTGGTTTCCCTGGGTAAATATTCTGTCAGTTTACATATATGATTTCTATTATTTCTGTGTTTCTGAACATGGATCTGAATGGCATTGGTTTCTTGTGGTTTTAATGGAAGTCATGAACGTTCTTTTGCAAAATAAGTGGCAGATATGTTGCCTCTGGGGAATATTTCTCCACCTGCTCCTTACTTGGTAGTGCTGGTGATAAATGTATGGCAGTGAGAGGAACAAATGAACTCATTCAGTAAGATTATGCTATTTTCAGAAGGCTTTTTTTTTTTCAACTCACCATCACAACTGTTTGCTATGTTCAGCTCTTCTGGAAAACAGTTACTGAAGCAAGACTTTCCTACCCACTTGCAATGAATGTCCTGTGCAAGAAAGACATATAAAATGAAATCTAGGCATACCTGCCCTTTGGAACTGTGCTATTCTAATGAATTATCAGCTAATATTTCTGAGTTATAGGGCAAACAAGTTGAGAAGATCTACCAAATAAGAGCCTTTTCCAAGGACAACTATAAGGCTGGTCTTGACAATTTGATTTGAAAGCTGTATCATATCTGTATTAGGGGAAGCAACTATTTTTTAACTTGAAAGTTTCAGTGAACTTGTAGATTTTCTTCTTTTCTTCATATTAAAATGACAACTATCTGCTCCAACCTGGATTTGAGAAGTGTCAGTTAACACCTAGTCTCTCACACATCCTACTTCCCTAATGTAGACAAGGTGTTACTTAGACAAAGTAACAGAGACTGTATTGCAAATGCCTGCTAAACACTGGGTAACGTGGGAGGTCTACAGATAAAAGCATCTTGCAGTTTGGAGCATATTGTGATAGAATGACTCAGGGGGAATGAAACAAAACATGGAGGTTTTTTACTTTCAGCTCTCTCCAGACCCCTGAAGCAGAGGTCTGCCATGACTTGAAGTCAGTGCTGACAGCGTTCAGCAGCTTGTGACAGAAAGTGGGGGAATGGCACAGCACCCATCGGGGTCTGATGCAAATTGCAACCACAAACGGCACCCTCTGGCAGTGCCTGCATATCAGCTTATCAGAGTTAAACCTGTTTGTGGGGAAAACTTTCTCTGCCACATTGTTTCTGATCAACAGAGACTTCAGTGTCTGCTCATGCTGCAGTTACATAAAAAGTCTTTTAGAGTTATGAACTTAATTTGACTTTATGTAGTACTCCCAAATTGGCACATCTACTACTACTTTTAGCTAAAATGATTATTGCTGATAACTTGAGAAGTTTTTCTATTTACATTGTTTGCTTATTAACACTGAAAGGGACATTGTTATCTTGGCCCACAAAATCATGAGATTTAAAAAAACTTTTTGAATATGGCAAAAATTCAAATTTCAAGGAAATTGCTTTTACAAATAATTCTAGCTAAAATGTGTGATTCTGTTGCTGGGCTGTTTAACCCTTCTTAGCATAAATAACATTGTGGAATGACAAGGAAAATTTCCAAAATGAACAAATAAAAGCTGACAAATTGGTTAAACTGAAGCTTTCTTATAAGGCATTTCACTTTCAAATAATTAAAGATTTCTGGAAAAAGAAAGTTTGTTGGGATTTTTTGGTTTTGTTTTGTTTGGATTTTTTTTTTTTTTTTTTAATTTAATGAAAATTCCTGGCTGGCACCCTGTTTAGGCTTCTAAAGCTTTATAAGAGCAATAGGAAAGTCCCTTTTTATATCTAATTGCTTTTTCCTATTTTCATGTTATTTCACCTTCATTTATAACATTTTTTTTTTTTTTTTTGCTATTGTAGGCAATGAAAGCCTAGAAGAAAATTATGTGCAGGACAGTAAAATGGGATTTGTCATCAATGCTATATATGCTATGGCTCATGGGCTACAAAATATGCATCATTCCCTTTGCCCTGGACATGTTGGGCTGTGTGATGCTATGAAGCCAATTGATGGCAGCAAGCTCTTGGAATTCCTCCTCAAATCCTCTTTCATCGGTGTTTCTGGAGAAGAAGTTTGGTTTGATGAAAAGGGAGATGCCCCAGGAAGGTAAAGAGATGGTTCATCACAACTAATTAATCCAGATGTTGGAAAGGGGAATGTTGATGAGTTTAGTGATGGAGCTTTCTTTGACTTTTGATGTGTCGGGTACCACTGGGGCTCAGAACCAGGGTTTTAATATGTATAAAGCCTAATATAAGTGATTGGAATTTAATGAAGCATTTGTTAGCTAAGATTTTGAAGGTAGGGCTGTAGAGCACATTTTTCCGTCTAGAGCTCTGCTGTATCCTTGCCAGTTAATATTTAGTTCTGCTTGGTGAACTCCCATGTGCTCTCCTTTACTTGTTTCACTCCAAATAAGATCAGCTGTCCCAGAGGTTAAAGAAAGTTTTGAGTAGAGCAGGACAAATGACATTATTTTTTGTTTGCCGGTAGATACTGTGTTTCACTCATTTGGGGTCTGGTAAATTACAGCTATGGTGCTGCTACTGTCTGCCCCTCTCTAGCAGACACAGTATGTACTGGAACAATGGATGAGACAGAAACGTTGTGGTCTGGGACACCACTTTTGTTTCCTTTATGGGAGCCAGCTAACAGAGACATTTTCCTCTTCATTTAGTTCTGTGGGCTCTGTTCAACTATTTTAAGTGTGACAGCTCTCAGACAGAATTTTTTATTGTTTTTTTAAAAATAAGTTTAATTCAGCTGTTGGAGTATACATTCCATTATTAATTGAAACCTACTTATGGGTTCCTTCATTGAAGTTAGTTTTCCTACTAAGTTATTAAAGCGTTATAAAAGACTCTCTCACTCCATCTTTGGGTTTATTGCATAAATGCATCGGAGTGCCAACACTGCACAGAGTGCTTGGGAACAAACAAGACTTTGCAGTCTGGCGTATGCCTTCAAAGAGACAGTGTCCTTAAGACAACTCATATCTATTACAACCCTTTATTAGCAAAACTGACCAACTTTTTAACCATTTACTATTTGTATTGCTTGTTATATATAAACAATATATACATTTAAACATCTTTGTTACATTTGAATAGTAATAAAAAGCTGGTCAGTTTGGTCTCCTTCTTGAGCATTATATACTTCATTTTTTTTAAATCAAAGATATAGATAAGCTAGGTCAGACTTTGAAAGTAGAGACACGCAATTCCCTTACAGTCAAACACATACTTATTGACAAAAAATGTATAAATCAAGTGTTTGCACATACAATTTAAATAATACAGAGAAATTACTGGTTAGTGTAGCTTTAAGTTTATTACACACTATTTATCTCCATAAAAGCATTGTTCCAGCTTTGCATATGCTGCATTGTCTGCCTGTTAGTTATTTGGTTGGCTGTTTAGATGTAATTTTCCAATTTTAGCCCAAATCTTATTTATTATGTTGTCACCTGAGAGCATTTCCGCAACTCTAATCGGTACCAAGCATAGAATTAGAATGAACAGTTTCTGAATTCAAAATATGTGAGGCTTTATATAAGGATATTTCTCTTAGTAAATCAGAATGATAGAATTTATTCCATCAATCATTTTCATCTATAGGTTAATTTATCTCAATTCCTTGTCCTAGTTAGAATTTGATGACTTATTTTTATTTTCTTTTTCTTTTTTTCCCCCCCAATTTATGTTTTCACAGTTGGAATTACAGAATTACAGAATCACAGAATTGCTATGGTTGGAAAAGACCTTTCAGATCATCAAGTCCAATCATTATCTAACCCTACTAGGGTCACCACTACACCATATCCTTAAGCACCATATCTAGACAGCTTTTAAATACATTCAGGGATGGTGATTCAACCATCTCCCTGGGCAGCCTGTTCCAGTCTTCGATAACCCTTTTGGTATAGAAAGTTTTTTTCCTAATATCCAACATAAACCTCCCCTGGCATAACTTGATTAGCAAGTTTGGGCAAGAAAGTTAAATTAATATTTTGTTATTCATACTGTCATCCTTGGGTCAGTTTGTGGCATTTATGAGATGGGTAATATCATATCAGAGAATGGTGATACTTATATGAAATATGATCTGTACAGTCTGTCAGATCTTTGCGGTAGTTTATGTCTATTCAGAACTGTATTTAGTTCCAGATTAGCCCTAGTGTCTCCACAGCTCCACATGGAAAATCCCTTTGTGGATGAGTGAATAGACAATACCACTATATTAATATTCAAAAGAGCTTTTGTAACCCAGCAAAATGAAAAGATAAACACCACATACAACACCTAAATACAGCAGAGATCCAGATCTGGAATTTCCTAGTTTTTTAGCTTTTCTATGTCAGAGCAAGAATGCCACACAAATATGTAAAAAGTTTTTTGATATTATGCTACCATAATGTGAACAAGTCAACTTCATGAGACAGAATAAATCAATATTCCTTCTTAGAAGGCAACAACCTTCCTCGTAATTTATTCTCAAAATATGTGTGGTTCTTTGACTCTTACAACTCTCCTAATTGCAGTCATCATGGGTAGACCAAGTAAACGGTATTATTGCTTGCCTGACACATAATTTCCTGTTTGACCCCCTTACAGTTTCATCAAACCGTAACCATTTGTTTAGATATAACTCTTTTTCTATCTCAGGCTCAATTCATGGTTTCAAGCTTTCATCAAAATAAGATTAGAAAACACAAAGCAGTTTTTCAAAGATTTATTTCTTCTGTGCAGAATCTTTCCTTTGAAGAGCTTTTATGCAGAAATGTGAAGCAGACCTTTATAAGAAAGGCACAAATACAGTCACTTAACAGACTGTGCTGCCTTTGGGAAAAGTTATGTGGATGGAGCTCTGGAAAATCAACAGTATGTGCTCACTATACCATTGTTAAGAATATGCTGGTAAAATTTCTGAACTTCTGCTTACATTGAGTACCTCCCATTTTCTTTCTTAATAGTAATTGTATCATTCAAATTCTCAGAAATGTCTGGAGTAGGTGTGAGGGATGCAGTAGTCAACACCACATCCTTCTCTGGGTCTGTGTAAGGGGAAAGGGACAGATACATTTCAAGCTCTTGTCTGTTCGAGGGTAACTGCCTACTCTTAGTTTATGGCAGGTATGAAGAAACTTACATCTCTAGAACAAAATGTTTGCAAAGGCCTCTGACCATAAAATGCTATGTTACAATGGGCAGGAGAACATTCAGCCCCTACATTGGGACCTCTGATATGTGGAGAAATGCTGTGGTTCACAAGCTAACAAATATTTTTCCTTTTCCCTTAACTTGGATGTAGACCCATGTAAGTCTATCTAGTTCAAAATTTTCAATAGCTATTCTGGCTTCAAACATGGTGACTCTGTCAACATCAATGCTTTGAGTAAATTATGAAATGCATAACGCAAAGTCTTCAAATTTGTATTTAAACAATATTTTTTGATATTGCAGATATATATATATATATGTTGTTGTTTTGGAGTTTGGCTTCATGGGTGGTTGTTTTGGCCAGTTACATCCCAGCATTGCTCAGCATTGTTGCTTTCCACTCTACAGGGTAGCAAACTTCACTGGCAGTCTAGTATTACAGATAAGGAAAAAGGTAACTTCAGCTATCTCAGACTAAGCAGAGTAAGAGCGTGCCTGTGACCAGCTGGCTAATGGTCATGTGACACCACCTATTTGGTCACATCTTCTCCCAATATACTAGAGAGCTTGCTCTTATATTAAAAGAAGGATTCACTTTCTTGTCTGCAGAATGTTTTCATGGCTTCTGTAAATGCTGCCATAGGTGTGTGACATCCATCTGCCTCCAAGGTCCTCACTCTCTTAGGAACTTCACAGCTCTTGTCAAACCCTCTTCTTTTAGGATAAAAATTTTTTGCTTGGACATGGCCCAAAACTTTTAAAGTTGTGTGTATGGTGTTGGGGGGCCAGGAGGAGGTGTTGCAGCACTGAATTTGTCTTATTCAAGGCACAAATTTTTCATGAAGGAAAAGATAAAAAACTTAAGCATGTCTCCATATAGCAAGTGTATTTGTTAGACCACATTTTTTCATTTAAAATTCAAGCCGCATATGAAAGTTGTGTTGTACTACAACTTACCATATGCAATACTGTGCAAGAGCTTTTAGTCTTCATGCTTTATCCTTTTACAGAAAAATGATAGGAACAGGAACAGTATTATAAGAAAACATAAGAATGGCTTTCAACCTAAAATCATATCCCTGAAATTTCTGACTCTTGATTAATATTGCATTAATGCCACTCTGTGTTTTGCAATATATTTTTTCAAAAATGAAAACAATCTCTGCAGTCTCAAAAAATAAATTTAGGGAATGTGATGTTTTAATAATCTTTTATCTCCCATCTTGAGTTCATTTTACAGTCCAGAGTAACTGATTTTGCATCAGCTTAATACAAGGTCACACTAAAATACAAGTAGGTTCTTCTTGCTAGGATGAAGCATGTACATTCATGCTCAATTTTACTCCTGTCTGTTGAGTATACATTGTAAAGTGCCAAGGTATTACTACTTCTTTCTATTCTGATTCTTTGTAATCCTGAAAACAGCATTCCTTTTTTATATTCTTCCTTTGCAAGAACTGGGATATTAGGAGGAATTATTTCCTAGTAAATTTTAAATTTACTGCTCTTCTAAGCAATTCCTCAATTAGTAGCCAATTACCAACCAATGGAACTGCCTCCTGCTTGGAGCTCCATGGAATTCAGTGTCAAGTGTTCCTTTTCCCATATGATTCAGTGAAGCTCTGCAGTAGCTCTGACATTGTCTGAGCATGCATATTTGCAAGACCAAGGTCTAAATACTGCTGTAAACATGCACTTCTTTAAATCAGCTTTAACTAGAGTGATCCCAAAGACTCAATTAAGAAAAACAGACCTCTTTGTGAAGTGCAGTTGAAATTTTGCATGTTTGAACCTCAGCAAGGAAAAGAAAGAAACAGATTTGTCTCTTTGCCCACAAACAAGCATCCCAGTTTTATTCATGTCTCATTCTTTACTTACCTTTCATTCCTAATGCACATACAGATTAGCAACATTCATTATAACTGAGACAATCCAGTAAAGAAAAACAAAGCAGTAACAATGCCCAGATTTAGAAAAAAGAAGATGTTTTCTGATTTTCAGCTCTGGTGCTGATTTCTCATTCTTGGCTCTCTTTCCCTTGTCCTTTTTTAAACAAAGCTCTCCCACTTCTCATCCTAAGAGATCAGCCTGTAGGTTCAGCCTTTTCCACTCTGTGCCCTCTCTAATATTCAGTCTCCAACTCCTTCTTATTTCCTACTAAGAAATCACCATGCTTAATGACTGCTTTGTGCTAGCCACATTCTGTGGGATAAAGAAGGAGCAGAATAATTAGCAGTAAGGGATGTGCACACACCAAATCCAACACATGCAAGGCAATGATGGAGGCAGAGAAGCTGAATGTTTATTGTAACAGTGTTTTATGTCTCCTTTACACTAGCCTTGGGAGGTTTTCTCCTACTTGCCTAGGGCAAGGAAGTAAATTTTGTGCCTATGCTGCTAACTTTTCCTGACAGTCCCACTGGACTGGGTAATATAAATAGTTGAACTAGTGCTTACAGTTAACTTATGGCATACCAGTTCCATTAGTTTGAGCATTTCTACTGACTATTTTAGAGCTCCCAGCAGTGGCTATACTGCAAAAAACCTGGATGTAGGCACCAAGTGAATGTTAAAGACATCTT
Source organism: Megaceryle torquata (assembly GCA_024611175.1). Lineage (NCBI taxonomy): Eukaryota > Metazoa > Chordata > Aves > Coraciiformes > Cerylidae > Megaceryle > Megaceryle torquata. Next base: position 86,308 of record JANIJG010013335.1, on the reverse strand, counting down.
GAAAAACACGCCATCGAGACAATGCCTACATGTGCATCTTTAGTAGAACTTAGCGGTTTTGACATGCAGATCCTCCTGGACACACCATCTTTCCCACATAGTTTTATGTAAGCAGAGAAGGCAATTGGCAATTGTGTGGCAATCAAAGCTGTCATTTCCCATGACTGTTGCAAATCTTACAGTATTTGGTGTTTCTGTGAAGCTCTAGTCCTTGGTGTTAAGGGATGACATAAATATTTATGGAGGCAGAAGGAGAAGGGCAAGGTAAATTTTTATCCTTCATGTTGCAGAACAATGACTTTCTTTTTGTCTTTTTCTCTCTCTCTCTTTTTTTTTTATTTTTATTTTTTAATTTTATTTTTTTAATGCAGATATGACATCATGAATCTGCAGTACATAGAGCCAAACCACTATGACTATGTCCTCATTGGGACCTGGCACGAGGGTGTGCTGAACATTGATGACTACAGGATACAGATGAACAAGAGTGGAATGGTCCGATCAGTGTGCAGTGAGCCTTGCTTGAAGGGCCAGATCAAGGTGTGCCTCAGACACTTACATTCTGCTGTAGAAATATGAATAACCAGTCAAGTGTTTTTTCCCTAAACCCAAGCAAGCTTCTATCAAGACAAGCAATAGGACTTCCTTTTTCTCAGGAAAGCCAAAAGTATACAAAGACTGCTAGATTAACATCTTTCTCTTACATGTCATATACAGACCCATGTTTTCTAAATTTGCCTTTTGTAGTGATGCAGAATATCCTAGTGTGACAGGATTTGAATTTCACCTTATTCGAGAAAAAAAAAAAAAATCAGTTACTCATTGCCTACAACATTCAGTAGCTGTGATTCACTTGGGGACTGATCCTGAAAATAACGTGACCCATGGGAATCCAGTATTTTGTTGCAGCAATAACACCTGCAAGAAAAAAAAAAAAAAAAAAGAAAAGAAAGACAGACTATTTGTCACATTTTCACAACAGGAGGTATGGAAACACAAATGAAATTGCTCTGTGTTTACCAAACAGTAGCACTTGTGTCAGGCTACAAATACTTTGCCACCTGCCATGTCTGGATGATGTAAAGACATGTTCCTCTACTATGAACATGATACGGATACAGTAAGTTTAAAATGGCAAGAAGCCCATTCGGGAAAATCACCTTAGAACAGACCTTCCTTTCTAATTTCTTCTAATAAGCACATTTGCAGCTTTTTAATTCTATATTGCTACTCTAAGCAATAAGTGATTGATGATTTGGCAAAGGTATAGTGACATACTCCAACAGTCTTGGAGGGGAAACATTATTGGTATTTACTACCCTCCAAAACATCTTTTCCCCATTTTTGAGATTGTGCAGTTTGTGTATGTGTGTATATGTAAACACCATGCATATGAAATGCCAGCTTCAGCTTCCAGTGAAGTCTATTGGACTCTCTCCACAAATTGCAGGAGGAAATGTTAACCAAAAAAAGCCCACAAAGCCAGCACAAACATTTTGTAATTCACTACTGCACTTAGCTCTGCATATAGATGTATAGAAAGATCCTGTGGAGAAGGCTGGATTCCTCCTTTCTGGCAAACAGAGACAGAGTCTCTGTTGGAGCCCCATGAGCTGGAGATATCCTTAATCTGTCTTTCAGCCTCAGCATGATGAAACTAAGAGTCAAGGCGAGGAAACCATCTTTTCAGCATTGGATCGTTACACTTAGCGGCCTTCACAGCAGAGAAAGATACAGCTTTCAAGGACATTTGTCTCAAAAAGAACTGTTCTGAGGCATGCTCTTAGTCTCTGCGTATTGGTTTTGTTTTCTACTAGGACCATTACACCATTTAGCAGTAATTTTTTTAATTTGCTCTTTTCTGATTTCTATTTAGAGTAGCTTAATCAGCCCCAGAGACTTCCATGTAAACTGGAATTCATGTGTTTGTGCATGTACTTTTGTGTGTATATATATGTATATACATGAATCACTCTGTTCCAACCTTTGACTTCGTTTACTGCTTTTTACTATGCAAATATTGTCAGCTGAGCTACTTGCTCTGCCCTGAACCATCTCTCAGATTAAGCACCTTCTCAGCTTGATTGAAAATACAGCACTCACCATATCTCTGTACCAAAGGGAAAATGGTTTTGTACTTTTAACTCAGAACTGCTCCAAAAAAACCCAAAATAGAATTGTCCCCAGAGATTATCTGTGAACTCCTAATCACAATTTTTAATGTGCAGAGGTAGGTGCAGAATCAGGATCCACGTTTTCTAGTTGTTTGAAATGTGCTGTAAAGAGGAATCCTGTCATATTTTAAAATATGCAGGTAGTATCTGTTTGCTGGGGGAGGTTCTGTGTTGTCTTATAGAAGATCATAGCTGAGGATATGTTTTTCATTACAGGTGATCAGGAAAGGAGAAGTCAGTTGCTGCTGGATTTGCACTGCTTGCAAGGAGAATGAATTTGTTCAGGATGAGTTCACATGTAAAGCCTGTGAGCTTGGTTGGTGGCCGAATGCTGACCTGACAGGTAGGGATGTGTCCCTCCAGATGCATTCCCATTTTACAGGGCACAAGAAGAATGCTTTGTGGTGGAGAGTAAGATGGCAGCATGCAGAGATATTAAAGGTACATACTTAAGCACACATCCCATTACAGTTTATGGTGAGTGAGTGAAAAGTGCTATATCTTTTGGCTCAGTTTATCAGTAGCAACAATAAAGATGGCAAAATTTCTACCAGGAAGAAATTACATGGTCTGTCTGTTCCTCCCCTTCAGTTAGCATAAGCATTGATAAAGCTGTCAAGACTATTAATGAACCTAGAAACATTTGCTGCAATTTTAGCAGAGATTGCCACAAGAACTCAGATCATCCTTGTCAGTTTGACTTGATATTCTTTCTGATCATTCTACCATGCAACTAGTAATACTTTATCTGGGATATCACTCCATTCAGTGACTACCAGACTTTCATTTGGTATAAAGATTATTCTCACTGCACCTGTCATCAAGAGAAATGCCAACAAAATCCTAAGAAAGGCTATCAGAAGAACGGGAAACAGCAAGAATTGGTATCCCTGGTGTATATACTTTGGATGAACTGTATGCTATGGCATCTTTCTGTTATTTTGTACCTATGAAGGTCAACCTCACACCTGCTTCGGGCTTTGCAGTCACCATTACCGCAAGAAAATAGATCTAATGTGCTGAGAAGCACCACTTTGACCTTGGGGTTGGCTTTGTATCACTGTAAAAGACCACTGGTACCTCTCCCTCATGGCACATCTGCAAATCTTGGCTGCCAATATTGAGCAGGGCACCATTCCTCATCAGAGAAACAATCTGACTACCTAGATGAAGATCACATGCACAACATATCACGTATCTGTCCTTTAATATGGCTGTCTGGCAACTAGATGTTGCTGCAGCATGTAGCACATAGATGAAGTAATCAAACCTCGATTGAATAGCTCCAAGAGATACTGTTAAGCTAGTCACTGAAGCCAAGTGAGCTTTCAGAGAGTCTGAGAGAGAAAGAGGGACACTTCTCCAGCTAAAAACATATTATTAATCACAATAAACTTGGAAACTTGACCCATTGTCTATCTTGGTTTTCCATGGAACGTAAGCTATGGTCATGTCCCAGATGTGTGTGGATGTCTATATTTGTCAGGATACAAAAATCATATTGATCTTTCAGTTCCTTCAAGTTTCACACAAGTGAGTTATAGGAAGAGGAGTTCTTGATAAATACCTTCTGAAATGGCCCCAGTTGAGGAAAAACTGTGTATTACTAGACACCAGAAAATCCACAGCACCCTTCATAAATGTCCTGACCACTGGAAAAGCTCATATTTAGCTCCCTCCATGTGTCCCCTCCTAGGACACAAGTGTCTGCTAATTTTGAAGCAGGTATCCACAGACAACTGGGTTCTGTTAGTCTTGGAGATTCACAAAATTGTTTACATCTACTATTCAGGGAAGAAAAGTAGGACTTCTTTTCAATCAATAAGGCAGAACAAAAACATAGTGAGAGATCAATGTGCACTTGAGTAAATATGGTTCAGTGCTACCAGCTGCCCAAAATAGCTCAAAAGGGGGCATGTCAAAATGACAAGCACTGCTGAAAGGAGTTGAGGAAAGCATCAGTGCTGGAAAAAAATCTCAGGGGCATGTTGCAATCTATTAACTTTTAATGAAATCAGTAGATGACCTGCTGTTTTGTGTTTCTTCTCAGCAAGGAGACTGGACTGCTGCTGTTCTAAAATCACAGTAGCATCAGCCAAATGACAGCATAGCCATCAACCAATTTCCTAGAGAACATCAAAATGGCAGTCTGCTCCTGTACAGATTCTTCATTCTGTCTTACCAAGGAAAAATCCTTTTTTTAACCCCTGCAATTCATTTACTTGAATCGCAGTACAAAGTAGAAAGTTGTGAAGTGAAGCTGATGCTATCCCAACTTTTAGAAAAGGGAGACTGAGATAGCTAAATTCTGTAAGGGGTATATAGAGTCACCATTGGTACCACTTCATATGGAATTCTTTTCTTGACAGGAATTCTTCCATCAAGTGTGTTTTTATAACTTGCTTTTGTGTGTTGTATTCATACTCTGTCAGTCACCATAGCATCTAGACACAGACGTTCACATCTCACATTTCAGATTGGTTTTCCCTTTGCCTTAGATCTTAAATGCTAAACGTGTGTGCAGTTTTAGTCTCATTTTCCATCACAGATGGAGGCTTTTAAATTCTTAGTCCCTTTAGGAAATGTGAAGCACATGCTAACCCATTTCCTAAGACATGATTTTCAAGGTGCTCATTCTCTCCATTTGAAATCAGACTCTAGCTCAGCGATCCTTTTCTGACATTTTAATTTTATTTTTAAAGGCAGAATTTTTAATTTTTTTTAGATTGCTTCCCCTAAATATGTGTTCAGTGGAGTCAGCAGGCACAAAGGATTTCTCAGCACGGATGATAAAAACCTAACCTGACAAATAGTCACTAAACCCAGTATCTTAAGGCCTTGTGCCAAGAAGAAGAGATTATCTTTTACAGTATCAGAATCTAATATAAGAAGAATGAATGTCAAGCTAGTAAACACAGTTTACATATATCATCTTAAACAAGGAATAAAACAAGATGAGACAGGAAGTTTTATAGTTATTATGAAATGAATCATGAAGGTTTGTGGCCATCAGTTACCTGGGATATATAAATGTCCTCAGAAAAAAAAAACTGAATTGTCTTATTGGCCTTGCAATATGAATATAATTAATTTTTTTTTTTTTTAAATCAATTAGCCTTCTGCTCTAGGAAATAATTAATGGTTAAACTGCAGGGAAAATAGCAGATGAAAGCTACTAAACAGCTTTTTACTAGAAACTTTTAACTGTGAAGTTTTTTCCACTAATTTTCTGCTTTTTTAGGTTTGGATTAGTTGTGAAGAAATTTTTTGAATTTTGTACTGTTTATTTTTTTAAACCTGTAAGTACACCACTTCCTGGGTATCCTCCCACAATCTCACCAAGGTTCCCTAGCCCACTTTCTCCTATCTGGGAAATGACCCACCTTTACAGGTGCTGACAACTAACAACTGTTTGCTGATATAAGCAGTGTAGGCGGCTTTTTGCAATGTTCGGGATTGCTGGTGCACAGGAATTACACTGATTTAATGAAACAGATTTATAAGATCTTACACAGGATAAGCTTAAAGCAATCGATATAGGCTTAACTACCATGCTGAATCAGCACTAAAGCTCTGAAAATATCATTTAAGATAGAATTAAATGTTCCCACTTCTAATAAAAAATCCACCATAAAACTACTGGTTGGAAAACCGGTTTCCTCCTTCACCTATCTGAGTGTTGAACAGACCACCCTGAGCAAAGCAGAATTCCTTTTCTTTATAAAATAAGACTTACAGTTGCACATACTATCACTTCTGTTGGTTTTGGTGTTACAAGTGCTTGTAACCTTATTACCTGTAGTTAAGTGGACAGCACTACCTGTAATTAAGTCAGCCCAATACTCTTGGAGACAAAGAGTACAGAAATATAAGACATTCTTTCAGTTTGTATGACATTGGCAGACATTAAAAGTTTGAGCAGAAATTTTCCATGTCAGGACTTTGCCTCAGGCTGTTGGGTTTTTGTTGTTTTTTTTTTTTTTAACTTCAACAGAAAGGGGTTTTTTTCTTCTATTTCTCAAAATGAGGTTACAGTAAAACTGCTCAACCCTGATCCATATCTCTGCTTACTTCTATATTTCGAAGGAAAGAAGCCACATTTCGGTAGAGGTATCAGTTGGCAATTTTGTGTCACCATGTGGAGGATGCATATAAATTGAGCAAAAATGTGAGCCTCACAAGCTTTTAGTTCATAGAGGGTGGTTTCTGAAGATATATGCTGTATTGAGGAGGAAGAGGTTGAGCATGACTTTTGCTCTTCACAATGTCAAGGGCCTTGCTAATATTTAGCAGCAAAACTGAGAGGAAAAAGTATGCCTCTCTTAAAAGCTCATTAATGCCACTGCCTTTTCCCTCCTCTTCTCAGATGCATCCAACAACCTAGACAGGCAGAGGTGATGAGTAGCCAGTCCAGGATGCAAAAAGCTAGACCAGCAATGTTTGTAAAGGAGACATCTGGGTTGAGAGGTGACTGACTAGGGAAAAAACTGAACTGGAGGGGGAACTGCGATGGAGATGGTGAGGGGCTGGGGGGAAAGATACTTGAGAGGTGGGGGAAAATCATGAAATCTAAGTATTTTGGCACTCTTAAATCAAGGACAGAAATTAGGAAATGCCAGAATGAGGATTTTCAGTAACTCAGCTTCACAATTACAACATCCTATTAACATGGAGGATCTTATTTTCTCTGTATTGTTTATTGCTGGTGTTACATCTTCAGCACAGTGAGGAAGGCAGCCAGAAACTCCTTTAACTTGAGTGAGAGAGCACAGTTAAGTACCATCATAAGTGACACCTATGTTTGTACATCTACACTAATCATAAAGGAGAGCCTTTCCAGTTATTTTTTGGGGGGTTGACTTCTCCATAAGAATTAATTTCCATTATTTATTGGAAAAACAATGAACAGAGAGTTTGACAAGATGAGCATCAGGTTAAGAGAAAGAATAGCAGAAATATATTTAGAAGGTATAGTATGGTGTAGTTCTAATACTACTTTGGATTCATTATTGGTTTTCTGCCCATAGACTTCAAATTACATTTTATTATTTATATAATCACCCTCACAAAAATCTAGTGGGTCATGTTATAGTGATTTTAATAAAGATTAAAATGTTAGTCTGAGGAGGTAAAAAAGATATCCATTCTGATTGGCAATAATCCTTTCCCTGCTGAAATGGAGGGAAGGTCCTAAGTTTTTCTGGATTCTCTGCCTTTAATGTGCTGGGCTTGTCAGCCAGTATCACATGAAAAATTACAAAAGAAATGTGCAAATCTCATTTGCCTTTGTAGCATTACGAGCAAATGTTTTGGATACCCAAAATTGATGGCTGCTTTTGGAACACATTTCAGCCAAACTTTTCCATGCTACAGTTCACTCCTTTGTAAAATGGTTTTAATAATCCATGTCACATAGGCATAAGGTTATATTTAGTTTATACTGGAAGCCAGAAAAAAAAAAGTTATTTCTTCAAGCAGATACCTTTCTAACACTCTGTTTCTTTTCTGTGCACTGCAGGCTGTGAACCCATCCCTGTAAAGTACCTCCAGTGGAGCAATATAGAATCTATTGTGGCTGTGGTCTTTTCCTGCCTGGGCATCCTGGTCACCATGTTTGTCACCCTTATCTTTGTGCTCTACAGGGACACCCCCGTTGTCAAATCCTCCAGTCGGGAGCTCTGCTACATTATCCTTGCTGGAATCTTTCTGGGCTACGTCTGCCCTTTCACCCTTATAGCTAAACCCACCACGACTTCCTGCTACCTCCAGCGCCTTCTGGTGGGTCTCTCCTCTGCCATGTGCTATTCTGCCCTTGTGACCAAAACCAATCGCATTGCACGCATCCTGGCAGGCAGCAAAAAGAAGATCTGTACCCGTAAACCACGTTTCATGAGTGCATGGGCCCAAGTGGTCATTGCCTCCATTTTGATCAGTGTGCAGCTGACACTGGTGATCACACTGATCATCCTGGAGCCCCCAATGCCCATCCTCTCCTACCCAAGCATTAAGGAGGTTTACCTTATCTGCAACACCAGCAACCTAGGCGTCGTGGCTCCTGTGGGCTACAATGGACTCCTCATCATGAGCTGCACATACTATGCCTTCAAGACTCGCAATGTGCCTGCCAATTTCAATGAGGCCAAGTACATTGCATTCACCATGTACACCACTTGTATCATCTGGCTGGCGTTTGTGCCTATCTATTTCGGGAGCAACTACAAGATCATCACCACCTGTTTTGCAGTGAGCCTGAGTGTGACAGTGGCACTGGGGTGCATGTTCACTCCTAAGATGTACATCATCATAGCGAAGCCTGAGAGGAATGTCCGCAGTGCCTTCACCACCTCAGATGTGGTGCGTATGCATGTCGGAGATGGCAAGGCACCTTGCAAATCCAACACTTTCCTCAACATATTCCGGAGAAAGAAGCCAGGGGCTGGAAATCCAAAGTAAGTGACTGACTGCAGGTACACTTCTATCTGTATATGTCCTTCTCTTTGACATCCTCTCTTGGTTGACTGTAGTCTGCTGAATAGTAAGGTATGTAACAGTTTTTCATCTCACATGTAGCAGATAAGGTGGAGACGATCCTTTAGATCTAAGCCTCAGATGGATATTGACATGTTGGTTCTTATTTTCTCTCCTGCTCTAAAGGCAGCCCTGTACACAACTACTTTTACCTCTGGGGCAGGTCAGGCAATGGCAGAGTAACCAAACTCCATTTGAAGCTTCTCCCATCTCTCTGTGCATGTGATGGGGATCTCATGCCCCTGCGTGCAGTTGTTCTGCATTATGTTCAAACTCAGGTGCTATTGTAGCCTTTTGGGAAGGGGGACCAGAAATCTATGTCTGAGTGGTTGAAAAATCACATGTCCTTGTCTAAGGCCACGGGGGTGTGTGTGAAAACTGGGGATTGAACATGAGCTAAGATAGTGTTTTGTGACAGTCCTCATGATTGTGATCCAAAAGCACCCTTCATACTATCCCTATGATCTATTTAATATTCAGAATTATGAGCAATACTCTTAATCATCATTAGTGTAAACTCATCCATGTTCTCAAACCCAGTGTTGGTGTGAAAGTTGCAGAAGTCAACTGACTTCAAAATGGTGAAAATGAACTTGCATCTACATCTATTAAACCTGTTATTTTTCTTGCTAATAATTAAAAGCAACCCAGCTGCAGCAGAGGGAGAGAGAGAACTGTTACTTCAAATAACCTCTCCCTGTGAGCAGCTGTCTGAACATTTGCATTCTTTATTATCTTATTGATATTTGATCTTTAAAGAACCGCCATAGTGCTAGACATGAGTTTAGATTATTTTTCTCCCAATTAAAAGAAAATATTAAAATAATAAACAACCAGTGAAGTCTGCATTTCTGACCTTCCTGATAGAATTAAAATTCAGTTAATTTCTAGCTCTTGGAATCTGTAGGTTTCTCTGAGTCACTCGAGTTGGTTTTGATTCAGTTGACATAAGAACCACTTTCTTATGTCCTGGATATGGGATGAGGATGGAGGTAATACCATAAAAAACCATGCTGTGATCAGTTTTGCTTTTATACTTCTGATATTTTTTATTTTGTTGCCAGACAAGGGATCTGAAGAGAAGGGAATGGAGACATAAGTAATCCAAATAGACAGCTCAGTGTGCCACAGAGGCCCCTATAAGTCTGCCAACTACTGAGCTAGATAGAGAGGGCGATGGGAGTGGCAGGGGGACCTAGGAGCTCCACATACAGCGAGATGGCCAAAAATCTCTGTAGCTCTAGAGCTTGAATTCAATGCAAATAGAAAGATGGAGCATGATCCACATTCCTCTGACTCTATGGAAGCTGGATGGGGTCATACATGTCTGTAAGAAACTAGTGTGGTGTCTTTGCAGCATAGTATCTGGCTAAACGCTCATGGTATCTTTTAGATGAGGACCAACAAGAAAAAAAGGACTATTAAGTATTTTAGATCATGAGAAACTTAGTAAGTAATTCTTTGTTGTGATTACTGTTCTTCTATTAAAAAAAAAAAAAAATTTACTTTAAAGGATCCAAATGCAATATATTTAGAATACAGTTATTAATATGAGAAAGTATTTCATCCTCTACAAAAACCTAGCTTCCCCCTCAGCATCATCACCTTAAAAGTCCAACAGAGCTTACCTAAGCTTTTTAGTTTGTTGCATTATTTTAGTAAGATTTTCTTAACCTGTGTTGAGCCTGTGTAAACATTATGAAGCAAAAAAGCCTTACAGAGTTTTAAGGTGCTCTTCTAAATGAAAAGCCCAACATCTAATTAATTAGTTTTGGGGGTTTTTTTGTCTTAGGTCAAGCTTCCAGATCTTTTGCACAGCAAAATTCCCAACCTCTGACTTAAACCTCTTGTTCAGTTACCCTGCAGTTCTTCACCTAAACCAGCACAGATGCAGAGGCACACTAGGCTTGCTGATAGAGAAGGACAGCATGCTTCTCTGTACATGTGCACAAAGAACTGAAAGCAGTGTACTGTATGAACATACAACTTTGGAAATAAAGTCACATGACAGCAGAAAAAGTAATTCCAGGGCTTTGAGGGTATTTAGTTCCTAGAATAGTCTGTTGCAAAGCTTCTGAGGACATTACACTGACACAGATAAAGAAGTGTGAGTCACTGAGGAAATCAAGAAGGAAAAAGTAGAATTCCCTGGAGCCTTTGAAGCACCTAGATAATTCAAATGTGCAGGCAGGTCCTTCCTGAAACAGGACCTGAACCTACTTGAACATGCTCAATGGCATCTAGGCTGATTTTCAAATTATTTTTTTTTTTTAATTTTCCTATCAAAATCTGGGATCTATTTGCCAGGTTTTCAGTAATTCAGATCCCTTAGTGTGTTGCTCTGCTTCTTAATTCTGTAATTGCCCCCCTGCCCCGTAGCCACATATTCCTGTCTAGAAGTGGCCAGCAGTTGTTTTGTTTTGTTTTCAACAGAGAGATTAAGGCATTGGGAAAGTGTGAGAAAACTTCAGCCCGACAGCCATTAGTTAAGACACTCACTTAGGTTATGCCCTATAAGCAGACATTGCACAAGTCTCTTCCTTTCTCTCTGTTCTTGACCTGTAACAGAGAAAAAAATTCTTGATGCAAACCCTGGAGAAATACTTTGCATTAGTGTGTGAGAGAGCTCGAATACAGGTTTGAGAGATCCCTCATGACTGTCTTCAGTACTGAGCATCTGTCAGTCTCTCCCTCTTGTCAAATTAATATTTAAATATGTATAAAAATTGGACCCACTCTATCAGAAGAGATGGAGACAGAGTGATAATCTGCTGCTTTTATTGAAGTTTTGTGGGGATATTTATTGTTAGAGTTTGTCCCTTGATGACATTATGAGGTCCTGGATATTACAGGATGATGACATAGCAACATTCTTTAGGTGAGCCTTTTTAACTTTCTTTTTTTTTTCCCCCAGCTGTGAATTTATAATTTTCAATTATGGATCTTGCTGTGATTATTAGCCTCATTCTTGACCACAAATGATATTTTGGTCTATGAGGGTCAATCAGCTTGAAAAGTAGCACTCCTATACAGTGCCTGTATCACTGCTTCTCTGACGAAGCAATGCTCCTTGCTGTTCTCTATGCAGAAAAAAAACCAAGCAGTGACATCGAAGATGCTGATCTTGAGGAGGATTCAGGAAATACATTCTCCACCCACTGCTTCAAAGAGACCTGATTCAATATGCAGGAGGTTGAAGCCAGGCCTGCAGCCTGCAGGTCTGTTATGTTGCTTTTCTATAGTCCACACATACGCTTCAAATAGTTTGAGCCACACAGTGAGGCTCGCCTCTTCTCCCATGCTTCTTGTGGGCTGCAGTGGCAGCCTTCTCTCATGCATCTTCTCCTGAGAAGGAGAGAACTGTGAGGACCTCTTACCCAGTGTCTGCAAAGGTGACCACAGGATATAAGTTTGTTATGAATCTTTGGGTAATTAGCATCTCCAGGTTTGGCAGTGATGCTTAGCTTCTGCCTTGTTCTTCACATATAAGTAATTTTAAAGTTATGGTTGAGACCCCAGGTCTGAAGACCATTTTAGTGCATCCTTAATCAGAGCAAGTAAGGATTCAGTTGTCAATCTAAGTTGTGTAACAAAATTTGAGCTGATAGGAAGGGCAGCTAGCAAGAATCACTGAGTAGCCAGAACTCCACATTAATGCATGAGCCACCTGCTTTCTCCCTTGTAATTCTAATATATGTTCATTTGTTTACTTTTCTTCCAGCTTTCTGCCCTCAGAGAAGAATTACTCTTTTAAAATATTTCCAGACATATACTTTTTATGTATCTTTTTAACGTGTTTTGGCAATCTGTGCCTCTAGGCTGCTCTCACAGGCATCCACTCTAAGCAGATTGAGGCAGTCAACTGGACTGCTCTCTCAACATGGCTTTATTTTATTCCAGTAAAAAGTGGTGGACAGCTCAACATCCCTTAGTACCTTCTCCCTACTTCCTTTACAGGAGTCTGTTTCAGGTTTTCAACCTCTCTCTCACTCTGTACTGGGTCCTTACATACAGGTTTTTAACTGGAAATCAGGTTTCTCAGTTACTTCTAGTAACACGTCTGTTCCATTACCAGGGCTTAGGGATCCATCTGCTTTTCTGACTTGCCAGTTATAAAATTATCCCCAGGTATTCTTAAGTTACTCTTTCTCTTTTAACTGACTTGCTGAGTTGCCATTTCATCTTGAGCAAGCTGTGCTGACATGCCATGTTTTTCAGGGACTCATTTCACTCGGTGACTCCCAGTCCACAAAGGCTTTTGGGCTTCCCAGTTCCTTCAGTTCCAAAGCCTCCCACAGACATACAGTGAGGGGAATCTTAGCATAAGTATGTCCAGAAGGCAGGACATTTTGTTTCACTTTTTGTGGTGGTGGGAGGAGACAAATGCACAGTGTAGCATGGCAAGAGTTGGAGCTTTCAGAAACAGAGAGTAAATGCTCAGCACGTTCAGTTGCAGCTATACGAATGCAAATCCTTTACAGCCTCTTGTTTGGTCCAACCTGAGTGCCTCATCATAGGAAGAGATGCTCAGGAGTATTCCTTCTTCTCACTCTCACGTTAACTACTCCATGCAGTCAATATGCTATCTTTAAGCAGGGGGTTATGGAGGCAAGGGGGAAGGAGAGCAGTGTGAACAGAAGACATGAAAACACATTTAATTCATATAAGTAAAACAATGACACTTGTCCTGACCTCCACAGGCTAAAGTGTGTGAAATTGAACAAAACCAATCTTAACCTGACACAGTTGCATAGGGAATATTTCACTCTGGTTAAAATGCATCTAAAGATATGAAAAAAAAAAAAAAAGATTTAGTGGAAAGTGAAAGAAGGATTAACAACAACTGGTACCTTCTCCTATAAAAGAGAATATATGGTTAAAATCCTGCCTTTCAGGATGAGTCCAATCTGGAAGTCTAAAATATATTTTCTTTGGTCCTAAATTGTGTCAGCTAGTCTGCAGCATGTAAGAATTATCTTTAAGTGCTTGTTGTACAGATTGCTGTCTAATGTAGCTTTAACTTCTAATAGCATTGCCAAACCAGTGTAGAGACAAACTGCTGAATCTAACAGGAAATGGTAGGCTAGCTTTTTTTGCAATTTAGAAAACCGATGCAGTAGATAAACTTCTCATGTCCTGTAGCAGTATGGCATACACAGTAAGACAATCCTTTGATTTTACTGTTACAGACCTTGGAATTTACCAAATTTCAGGGCACTATCAAGAAGTCCCTTTAACCTGCTAGGCCTGCATAGCCATCCTGCTGAGGCTTACCCCAGAGGGGAAAGATATATCATGGAAGAGCATTTTGAAACAGCAGAAAGGTTGTCAGCTCCTGCAAGAGGGAATTTATAGAGATTTAAAAAAAAAAAAAAAAAAAAGTGGGAAAAATTATACAGGACAGGTTAACTTGTTTGGTTTTTGTTTTTGTTTTTTTTTTGTCATTGTATATTTGACCTCTCCATTAACCTATCAATAAATTGTTGATGTCCAGGCCCTGTTTTCAGGTAGAGCAGTGGCACCATGGTTTACAAGGGACAGTGCTGGTCTGTGGCTGTGCAGCTCCTGACTCCTTGTCAGGGCATGGGGTTCCACAACCACAGGGCATTTGGTTCATCCCTGCATCCCACCCAGGGCATATCATGGAGGAGTCTGATTTCTTCCCAGTGTGGTGTCACAGCTGTCACAGAGTAGGCAGGTGGCATCCTAGTCTGGCCTGACTCAACTCCCCATTGTGGCCCTCCCTGATGTTTGCCAAGCTTCTGTATATGGTGTCATCCTTTACTTTTTTGTTGAGGCTGTAGTGCATTTTTGGGAAAGTACCTTGTATGCTCTCAAGGATAGTTGAAGGTTTTAATGCCAAACATCTCTCTCAGTAGTTGGTATGTTTCCTGGCTTGGCTGGGATATATATTGGGCTCAAAACATTAATGATTTTGTGGACACATAGCACTGTAACAGGTAACAGCTCTTACCCAGTTCTCTTGTGTATGTGATGTGAATTTCAAATAAGAAATTTCAGTGAGCTCAGTCAAGCTGTTCTGTCCTTGTCTGTGTATTGATTTAAGCGAATATTTTAAACTCCCAGAAGAGAGTTACATGTTTCCAAAGGGACTCTCACAACTGATGTTAAAGAATTGGAAAGAAACACAAAATAAAGGAGTCTGAAAATTAATAATGAAATAGCAATCTCCTCTAACACTGTTGCAGGGTTGTCCATTAATTTATATGTAATTATATCTAATATTGCCCTCTGTAGCCTCGAATTTGCAGTTGCTTTATAGATATGATAGATATAATGTAGATAGGTAATAGATAATGTCAAAATAATAGATAATAATATGTAATAATAATAGATAATAGTGTATAATTATCTGTAATAATAGATGCTAATATGTAATAATAATCAATAATATGTAATAATAATACAGATATGATAGTCATGATGTTGATACATAATAGATAATATGTAATAAATATGATGTAGTTCTGTCCCATGCATCAAAGAAAACCACAGAATAGGTGATAAAGAACTCTGAGATGTCACTTCCACACTTACATTCTTCCTAGTCATTTAAATGAATGCTAAAAATCACATTTATTTAACAAACAGGCGTGGCAAATGTGCATACCAAATTATACACCAAATTGTGCCTCTGTCTATCTATCTATAAGATAATCAATCTGGAAACAGAGAATTTACTTTACTTTTTCCTTCTAGTGAGACATAAGGGGCAAGGCTGCATAAGGCACTGTAAATTTTCCTTGCAAATTATCCCAGCTGAAAGGAGTCCCAGTACATGTATAATCAATCACATGTCATTCCTAAGTCAAGATATGGCGAAGGAGCAGGACAGATATACAATATCTGGGACAACTGTCATCAAGTACAAGCCAAGAGGTCTGGCAAATTAGGCTTATTCCTCTGGGTTTCCTTCTGTGACCAGAGGCTGCCCAAGGCTACATTTAAGAGAAATAAATTAGAAAAGCAATGAGGTTCTGCAGTGGCCTCCCAGTAAAAGCACTGGGGATAAACCCCCCTCAGATAAAACCCATGTTGTATGGAATTAGTTTACAGAGCACAGTACCTTCACCCTGGGCTCCCATCCAGACTTCTGCTTCTTTTTCACCAGTCCGAGCCACATTTTATTTGGATGGTTGCTTTAGGTGAAAGGGCTGTTGTGTAAGGTTTTATGCAATTTCCTCCCTTACTCAGAAGTTCCCAGTCCAGGGCAGTTTTGCCATTTTCTTTTAATGGATACTCACAACTCTATTCTTCCAGGGGATTTTGACAGGACATAAACCCAAGGAATGGTCTCTGAGTGTAGCCTGGTTGTTACCAAGGGACTTCCAGAGAACTTCACTTTACAGCTCCTTTTCTTGTTTTGCTGCTTTCAAGACACTGAATCAGAAAATGTTGGTTTACTTATGGATGCTGCTGTAGCACCAGGCAGCTTTGTATAATAAATCTCAAAACACAATGATGTGTAAATACACAATCACATCAGAGGGGAGCTTTACAGCTATATACAACAATCTCTGCTTCCTGACTGAAGGGAAGCAAAGGCAGTATTACAGAAATCCTGGGGAAGGCTAGTATCTTTCTTGGCACAAAACACAGCAATAAGGACACCACTTGTAATTTAATTTCTTGCTTGACTGGATCACTTATTACATTTCCTTGTATTTTGGTATTTGTATATATTATTTATTGCGTTTTTATGCTGAAATGTAGTCATGACAGTCCAGTTAGGATGCTACAAAAATACACCAACTCAACAGTGAATGATACTAACAATTGTGTTCACATGTAAGTATAAGTAAGTGAATTTTATCTGCTTAGCTGAATAATGTTATATTGTTTTGGTTAGAATTCTCTCTGAGAAAAAATAAGGAAGAAATCTTCTCCTTTTAAGAGTGTCAGGTAAATAAAAACACGTTGAAGGTTGCATCCGGATAAATACACGTTGAAGGTTGCATCCAGATAAACACCTAAAAACCTGGATATTTCCCTGTATTACATATAGAAGTCAGACATCAAATCTCGTAAGCACACACTTAGAAAAAATCCCACTGACCCATGCTTAGGGGGTGCAGACTGAAATATCATTTTAAAATGCACAACAGTTATTTGTTGATTTAATTCAGCATTTTAAAATGGAAATGGGATACACAACTAAAATACAAGTCTCCTAGAGGCTACTTTAAGATTTTTTAAGTAAAAAATGCATATTACCTACTTCCTATCCTCAAAGGTGTGATATTTCATCCCCGTGCCTCAGTTGTTCACCTCCCCTCAGCAGAAGCAAACAGAGCTGTGACATTTCACAAACACGTAAAAAATCATGTACAAATACTTGCTAGAATAAATACACAGGATATTCTGCAAGTGTTTATTCTTCAGGGATCTCTGAGCCACCTTGTGATTTCATACATCTTTGAGCTAATTTAGAGGTGAACAAAAATTTGTATACTGAAGGATATAATGTGGATCTCTGATGTGGTCTCTATAATGATAAGACTATAAAATTGCACAAGCAATATACACATATATATACACTTAATACAGGAGTTTGGTTTTTTCCTCAAATTAAGATGAAGTCTGGAAAATATTCTTGATTTATCTCAGCAATTCAGTGCAAAGTTACTAATGTGAAATGCAGAACTACTGCTAATTTATTTAATCCTTTTTCATGCTTAGGGACACACAAGCACATAAGAGCCCAAGAAGAGGACACAACATCACTTGGATGTCACCTCTTTCACTGACATGACAAGCATCCTACATTCTCGTTTGTCCACTGAGCTTATCCCTGCCTGTGATGAGCACTCCCCTTTGCTCAGGGGTGCTCCACAAAACAGAACACTCTAAGATAAACTGCAGATGCTACAAACACTTGGTGACAGAGCACCTGATTTTTAGCAGGACTCTGTAATTTATAGGCAAGAGAAGATGGTCCATCTCTGTTAGGGGACCGTAGGCATGTATATTTTTCCATCCTGTAAGAAATTAAATTGTCTGAGCAGGATTTTATCCTGATATTATGGTGTTAGTCTCAGTCCAGTATTGCTCTATGTTTCATTAGAGAAATATCTTCAAAGCCCTTGGTGGCTGACACTAGCACATATGTTTTGTTTGCTGTGGGAGGAAGCCCACATACTGCTCTGTCAGTTGATCCATAATGTGTTCCAAAGCAAATTTGTCAGAATGATGCCTGCTATCACCAAGAGGCAAAGACCTAACTATCCTGACTTACAACATCACTATAATTTTGGAATGTTCTCCACAGCCCTTCCCTATCCTAAGGAAGGATTTGAAAAGATTTCTCACTAGCAGTAGCTCAGGTTAGATCCCCTCCACTGTTTGTTGTCCGAGAGCTGGGAGTATTTCTGACAAGTGGAGTTTTACTAAACTTTGGAAACAAAAGTCAAGCAGTTTCAGCTTACCTATGCCTCAGCATCATGAACCACTGCCAATTGCACTAGCCTTTGTGAGATCACAACCGGCACACCTTTGTGCCTTACCATCAGGAGCAGCTGAATTCCAGTTGTAACAGGGACAGTACACAGCACACTAGCAAGCACCTGCAGAGCCAAGCCTGTTTTTCTTAAAATACTCCAAAATTCAGACACATTCATTTACAAACATCTGTACTACCTCTTACAATATTTAATGCCATCCTAATTTTTTCATTCTTCACACTACTTTTTTAGTATGGAATCACAGAATCATGGAATGGGTTGGGTTGGAAGGAACCTTTAAAGTCATCTAGTCCAACCCTCCTGCAGTAAGCAGGGACATCTTTAACTAGATCAGGTTGCTCGGAGCCCGGTCCAACCTGACCTTGAATGTTTCCAGGGATGAGGGGCATCAACCACCTCCCTGGGCAACCTGTTCCAGAACACAGAAGATGCAGAGACTGGTGCTGGTTACTATCTGTGGCAAAGCAGAGGCTAACTTCTGGTGCAGTCCAAAAATCTAAATGTGCTAAATGTGCATCCCACAGATATTTGTAATGGTGCAACTTTCTTTCTTTTTATTTTTGTCTATGATGATTTAAAAGTCTGTAAAGGGAAGAGTGAAGAATTTCAAAATCCTCACCTTTGCTTCCTGCTTGACTTATTTTATTTTATTTTTTTAAATTCTTTTTAGCTAGTATGGTTTGATGCTTTTTTCACCTATCTTCTGATACTGTTTTCCATCTGTCCCAAATGCACTGAGAATCATTCATACCCAGAGCAGAGATCTGATCACATTCTCCTCTATTCTCCCAGTTTTCATCTCTGTGCCTCAAGGACTCTTTGCAGTTTCTAGACCCAGGTCAGAAGGCTGCAGAGCAGAGTATGACAGATTTAAGGTCCACATAGAAAAAATCCACTATCAGTCACTAATAATCCTGGCCAATGACAGAAGTTATGTTCTCTGCTATCCCAAAGAACTTTAAGAAAACATTTTAAGTGTAGGTTGAAAAGGAAAGTATATTGTATTAATAGAACATCTGCTTATACATTCAAGTTGTGAAAAACTATTTAATTTTGAAGTAACAGTCAGCTAATTCTACAGAACATATATGTGCTCAGGCGTTCAGCCTCCCACACCTGACAAGCATGGGTTAAAAGGCATTATCACTGTAAACAGCAAACAGTTGTGCAGGCTAGAAGTAATCACACAATTTGTCACTTTAAAGCCTACTTGAAAACTAAAAGCTCCAGGTTTCTTACTACTGCATTATAAACGATTAACCATTCCTAGCTTATTGCTGTGGATATCTCTTCTTGAGCTGTTTCCTCTCCTCTGCAATGTGGTTCTTTTGTAGCGTGCAGGATGTGGTTTTCTTTCACCCTATAAAATCAACATTTCAGAGAAAAAAAAAAAAAGGAAAAAAAGTGAATTATTATCTGCTGGATTTTCCTTGAGCCAGATCTCAGGGTCAGATAAATATTAATTTCAGCAACAGAGAAGGTGTCCCTACTGCCCCTGATTTGGGGAACAGAGGTGAGAGTTGTCCCTTTCAGCAGCATACCATTATATTAGCTCAGCTGTGTTGCAGCACCGCAAGAGATGTCAAAGCTGATCTTAAACTCTAGCAAAACAAATGTTCCCTGATCTGATCTTAGCAGCGCCTCACTAGTCAATGGTTTGTGGGTGTTTGTAGTTTCAGGATGATCAGCCCCAGGTATCCCTAGAGAGTCACAGGCTTAGAGACTTAGGTTAAATGCCCATCTGCAAGCCACCTGCTAGTTCCTTTTCTTCACTCAGCCCTATTACTATTTCCTCATCCTTAGTGTATTAAAGACAGGAATGTCTGTTCTAGTTGCTTTCTTACTTAAAGGTCTTGTTAGTTTTCCCCTCTACTTCCATGGAAAATGTGGTTTTGTGTTCTCTTCTGGTCATTTCTTTTCATGGCACGAGTTACTTCAATTCAGGTGGTTCAGTTCAGCCTGTTTTGGCTGGCTTGCATTCCCAGATCAAGGATTGTCTGGAAATTGGGACTTACTCCACATTTCTCTTTTTTTTTTTCATCCCAAATGCCCCCAAACCAGCCAACTAAACAGACAGCCAGAAGCAAAATACCCAAAAACAACCAACCAAAAAAAAAATTAAAAGCAAATACCAGAGTCTGTGTAAACCCCTATGGAGGTTATGGAGGGATTATCTACCTTGAGCAGACAGACAAGGACTGACAAAGGGCTATGCTTGAAAGCATAGCCACAGCAGCACAGACATCTGCAAAAAATGCACAGCAAACAGATTAAGCACGTGGGTGGCGTTAACCCTGCTGAGCTGAGCCATGGGCTAACCCACACTGCCATCAGGTTTCGTGCCTCAGGTGGTGGGTTAAGGCTGTGAGCACAGAGGGGCAACTCAGCAGCTCCACAAAGCTCACATGTGCACAGTGTGGGCTCACAGGAATGTTGTAGGAGCTTGTGTGGGTGTGTAGCTGGGGCTTGTGTGTGTGGGCAGTGGAAGCTCACGTGTCTGGGCTGTGGGGTACAAAATGTGGCCCCAGAAAAGCAGATCTATGCTTGCCAGTCAGTGATCAGTCCTTTCTTTCCTTTCTCATATCGTCTGAAATGTAGGGCTAACACACATTTCTTAATCCTTAGGGTTATATAAATGACCTCAAAAATCTCTCTTGCCACCACCCCGGACAACAAAAAGATTTGCCTGTGGTTACTTTTGGCTATCATAGCCTGTAAATCCACAAATGCTTTAAGCTGCCCTAAGCCAGAAATGACACCCACAGCCTTCCTTTACCCTGTGGTGTCCTTTCACTTTTGCAGGGACAAGAGCCCAGTTGGCCAAGCTACGCATTGAAGTGGGGAACTGATAATACCTTCTTCCCTTTCTTCTTCTGTCTTAGCTGTGACCCAGGTTAGTTGTCTCTGTCATGCCTTGCCAACTGATTAAGCAATTGCACCAAGGCTTGTGCTGGGGCAGAGGGACGCATGGAGCAGCCGGGGAAGGACAGAGTGCTCCCCTGGGCACACAGCTGGCTCCTGCTGGCCCAGGGTGACCTGAAGTGCAGCCTTAGCTCTGTCTCCACCAGGCAGCTCAGTACTCCACCATGCAGCTCAGTATTGGGTCTTTCTGGGCATCCTACCAGGACTATGTTCTTCTTCGTGGTCATGACACTTCTGTGCTCTTTGGCAGATGCTCACACCTCATCAGAGAGAGTGCGTTGTGAAATCTTTCCTGCTTCTAGTCTATATGGGTGATAATTATCTGTATGTCTCACTCTGCCTGGCAAGGGTGAATAACCCTATAACACCCCTCCTACTTGTAGTGCTCTTTGCTCCACAGCTCTTAATGATTTCTTTCTCTCCAAAAACTTCCACTGTGCCTTTGATTAGCATAATTAATTTCAAATTCAGAGCAATTATTTCCAACCATCACTTAGCTTGGGATACAGGACTTGTGTTTTAAAAATGGATTTGTACTGCAAATCTGTCCAGCTTCCCAAGTTCATTTATTTGCTTAATGAAATATATTGCAGAAATCTTCTATCAGATCATGGCTCCTACAAAAGATATTGAAAATTAAGCTCCTCTTCACACAGCAAAAGGACATGACCTTGCTTCCTTTTATGTAGACATCTTTTGTCTACATAAAAACATTAAATAAATACATTTTTTTGCATGACAACCATACAAAAAAACCTGACCTTTCAAGGACACAAATATCAGAAGATGAATATGCTTCTACCTAGGAAGATAGTAGATTTAGAGGGGCAAGAGGATTTGGGATGAGTGTTTAGTTGAACACTTTAGTAATGTTGTTGTATGTACAAGGTGTGCTTACCTCTCCAGTCATCTTGCAAACTGCTAGAGACTGGACGAGGTGAAAAGCAGATTAGAAAGTTTGTGGTGTTGCTGAGCTGTCCCTTGGGAGTGCGGATGTCAGTCAGTCTGAATGCTGGAGCAGGACCTACTCTAGGATGTGATGGCAGTGTGCCACAGGGCACAAGGGCTTCTCCTTTGTTCAAGCTAGAGGTTATACATAAGTTCTTAAAGATTTGGGGTGATTCAGAGTTGCAATTGTAAGTATCAGCATGATCATCACGATGCCATCATCACTTCTCTTGAATTTGCTCCCCACCCTTCTTTCTTAATGTTATTGATGGTAAATTGTTTCAGATTAGATTGTATCAAATCTGGACCTCTGCTTTTCTGTATGTTTTTGACTGTGGAGAATATGAAAGCTTTTCTTACAACTCAGACAATGCCTAGTGCAGAGGGTCCCTGACTGTGGCTTCATATGATTGGTAGTCACAGTGGCCTGCATTTCAGTTATCTTGGACAGCAGACCGATTCATTCACTATAGGTCTCTTGGCTGAGTCTGGTTGAGCAGAGTAACTCCAGAGCAGAAGGTGAATGTTTCTAGTTTCACAGATGTTCAGATGTAAAACATTATGGATAGCAATTTATACTTTCCTGCAATCCTGACACAGCTGTTTGCTTCATGGGATGATTCATTTACACTTAAGAGAAAAACAGTGGTGACTCTTCCTTCAGATCCTTTATATTCGTCAGTGCAGATTTCAACAGACCTGTTACCTACCCTGTTCTGAACAACTGGCTAGAAGCATTTTTTGGCTTCAAATAACATAAAGTAAAGCAATGAATCCACTTCTTTTGGGAACCCATTGCACTGCCACACTGCTTCCTCTGCCAGACTCCCTGTTACAGCACCCGGGAGTTCGTTAGAAAGCAGTTCAGACACTTTGATGATGGTATGCCAACTCCTTGTTCAAATTCAGAACAGAAGATCCATCCTGCCTCTGGGCTGAGACACATAACTACTCAGCAGGAATTACCCTTGAGAAGATTGCCTCTCAAATAGCCCATTAATCCTCATATTGTGAAGATGAGCAGGCTACCTGACTTTTTGGTAACCAGAGAAATGTATGTGAAGTGCCATCACTGCTTGCAAGCCTGGGAGGAAGAAGAGAAGATATATTGTTGTAGGGGAAAAAAAAAAAAAAAAAAAAAAAAAAAAAAAAAAAAAAAAAAAGAGGTACACAGGCCTGGGCACTAATTCTGAATCAGAGCTCTGTAGTATCAGCTCACATTACTAATAATGCGAGCCTACAAGGATACTTCAAATTGAATGCTTCAAAAGCATTTATTATTATTTATTCAGTTGACAATGATTTGATAATAGCAAAATAATTTACTGAAGTATAATCCACATGTGCACTACATTTCCCATAATACTATAAATCAAAATTTCACTATAAATTCAGATTCTACTGAGCATGAACCTTGACATTTAGAGCTGATTTCTATACTGTATATGCTGTGTATCACTATATGGGGATTGCCTATGACCTTGACCAAAGGGCAGACCACTGCTTTGATGGAGTTGACAACATTATAACAACAGCATCCCACAGAATGAAAACCTGGCAAGGCGTCTGAAGGTTGCATACTTTCTTAAATGTAATAGCTGTGTTTGATTTTGGCTGAGGAACACAATTGTAGCCACAGTGAGAAAAGAGTTCACTTGATTTTGAACATGGCTTTTTAGACTGCCTGAGGAAGCAGGCTTCTTTCTTCACATAGGAAGATTTCATGTCAAGACCTACAGAGTCCCAAAGCTTGGAGAGCAAAATGCTGTGAACTCACTCTGGGTATACATCTGCATAAAAAGAAATATGGGGAGGGGGAAACAAGGGATGCAACTAAGTAACAGCAAGATACAGTAGCTGATGGATGATAGCTGGCAAAGCCTGTTGACTCAGAAAGACCCAGGTCCCAAGCAGTGCTCTGAAACAAAAGCCTTCCACCTTTTCCAGGGTCCCTGAGCAAGGGACCACCTGGCTATGTGCCATCTATTGTGCATACAGTACTGCATGTGTGTGTGAAATACTTTTAGAACTGGATTTTTCTCTCAGATAATCAACTACATGTTGCTACTTACTTTGTAAAATTAGCTCCTGCGACTGAATAAACTACTAATTTCTGATTTTTAACAAAGCAAACACAGAAAGTAGAAAGCTCTTACTCTGTCAATAGATGAAGAAAACTGGAGGTCTGTTGAAATTTTGGATATTCTGTTTAATCAGAAGCTTAATAACCTCTGTAACATTAATAGGGTGTAGGAAAGAGCATGGTAGCTAGGTTTCTAATTATGATCACCTTTAAATCGTCAGATCTCAGAGATCTCATTACACTTGGTAAGAAATTTAATTATTCTAGAGACTTCAAAGTGAATAGGTTTACAAAATTGCTCAGCAGTATGTCTTATTTGTGTTTTATTCATAATAGTTCAGAAGTCATCTCAAGGCATCTTCCTCTCCAAAATGGGGTATGCATGTATTCTGTGTACATCACGCTATGCTCCCATGCTTTAGTATGTGGTGAGAAGAATGGCTTGTTTGGCTCATGAGCAGCTATACTGTGTATGTAGTACACACACATACCATCCATGAATCTGGTGTTTTGAGGTCCTGCAAGCATGCACTATGACTGATGGGGAGAAATGCTGAATCTTGATTTATATTCTATTTGCAATGCAATGACAAGTTTGGTCTTTTTTTTCAGAAATTCATTGATACATTCCATGTGCAAAAATACACGAGATTTTTGTCAAAGCACACGTGCGTGTGTGTATATATTTTTATTGATACTGGGGAAGACAAATAGGAGTTTGCATCAATTTGCTGGGGTAAGAAAGAGGAGAAAAATTAAGTGGAAAATGTCTTACATTAATGGCCAAAGCTGCAATCTGCAACCCCTTTTTTGAATTACCCTTGTAGATAGAGCATCTAGGAGACTAGATTTTGCATCTATCTCAATAAGGACAAGGTTTCCTTGCGGGGGCGGGGGGAAGCACATATAGAGAAATCACTCATAATGAAAGCTAGAGACTATTCAGCAAGAGCTCAAAAGTAAAAGAAAGGAAACATTTAGAAAAGCAGATTAGGGGAATATGAGACATAGGAAAAAGCAGGATATAAGTGTATATTAAAAACTCCATCAACAAACACTTTTGGTCATGCTTTTGTAAATAAGATGCAAAAAGCAGATGCTCCTTTTCCATCATTTCACCCTGCACTGAGAATACCAGGGGAGAAGTCCCTCTGACAGCTAGATGCGCAGCAGCTCTTGCCATCTGGTACGTAAAGTACATTAAAGCTCAGCAGAGGAAACAGGAATGAATACCATGAGAGCCTATTTTAAACAGTACCGTGTTGAAGCCAAGGAGAAATCTATGTGGAAGTCAAGGTGACAAGAGGAGAAAAGATGGGAAAGCCCACAGTGACCCATAAGCATAGGTCAGGGACAGGCACCCTATTGAGTGGTATAGCCACCATGTGTGCACATGTGTATAACCACTCACTGGGTGTCTTTTTCTTTTCAATCTTCAGGAAGAGGCAGCCAGAGTTCTCGCCCACCAGCCAGTGTCCGTCGGCACATGTGCAGCTTTGAAAAATCCCACACTGCAGTGAATGTGTAAGAGAAGCTGCATGACAAAAAGTGGTTTTACCCCTTGCTTTCTCTTTCTCATTGGTTAACATGTCTAATGATGGGACAAATGTGGTGCATGCCATTAAAGATGGGAAATTTGCTTATGTCCCCTGTTTCACAAAATGACTTAATCTGATTATCCAGATGCAATGAAGAGAACACCAAAAATTTTTTTTGCAGTTTTTACAGTTTTTTTAAAAAAAGCCCTTAATTTTATTTGTAAATGCCTACAACTTTGCAAATACATCTTTTTTTTTCATACTAATTTTACCTTCTTTTTCCATTCAGCCAACATTTTTTTTTTTTTTTTTACAGTTTTGCATGGAGATGACATTACCCTGTGTGTTTTAAACAACAATCTAGTGGCTGTCTCACAGCAAGACACCATTGCTGTGCACAGCTCCTGCTAACTGCATGTTAGTGAACTGCTGCTGCAGAGCCAGCAGAGGGAACACAGAAAACACTGGTTTGGTGGGATTCGCAGAACAGGGAAATCACGAGCAGAAGTATGTAAATAAAACCAGCAGAATCTGGCGTAGGAAGAAACAGTTGCCCAAAAGTACCTTTAAACAATAGCAGAGAAATTTTTCCTAATTTCTGAAAAATGTTCAGATTATGCATTTTGTGCATTCAGTGACCAACAGCAAAGTTCAGCTCTTCAGAAACATGAAGTGCAAATACTGCCCTCCCTGAGCAAACACAAACCCAGTGAAGAAAACATGCTAGCTCTTGCAGAAACAGAAAGGCCTCGCCTCATTTCTTCCAGGACAGATTTATGCTTGTTTCTATCTGATAAACTGCAGATGTGAAACAGTCCTGCCCCTTGCCCCAGGGAAGGTTGTGCAGTGACTAGGTGGAAAGCTGCCTGCGATCCACTGACACAGCATTTTGAGCAGCGGTCGCTCTATGGCCAGAGATGCTGTTCAGCTCCTCTAATCAGCAACAAAGCATTCTAGATCTGCATGTGTCTCTGATAGTCTATGCTATTTGTGGGCAGGTAGTAAGGATGTTAATTCAATCAAATCTGCCCCTCTGATTTGCAGATCAGAAGAAATACATACAATGAATCATATATTTGTAGCAGTGCTGATGGTTTTACAGGGCCTGCACAACAAACAGAATTGCCAACCTGAAAGGCAAACTTTACAAATCAGTGTAAGGAGCAGTATAAACATTTTAGCATTAGCTTCCAGTCCAACAACAATATGTCTTTTCTGATCTGGAACAAGTTCCATAGACTCCCAGGGCACAGACTACCAATTGTCTGTCTGGAAAGACTGATGATGAAATGGGAGTCCAATACAGGTGTACCATTAGGAGGCAGACACAAATGTAACAACAGATTATACTCAAAACACAGGGGCACAAGCTGTAAAACTCCTGAGCACAGGGAAGGCTGAACCTCCTGCTTTCTGCATGACAATGCTTGGGATTTTTTTTTCAGTTTGGAAAAAAAAATCCTTATCCACATGAGCTCCTGAGAAACAACTCTGGTGGGACTCCAACCAGCCAATGGGGCTTCAAATGCTTGTGGCAGCTGCACAGATAAGAAAGGCTTTAAAATACATGAGAGATTTCCAGACCTGCTGAGCATGAAGCTTGCTATTTTGGCTTCTCCGCTTGTCCCCATTCCTCAAGCTTCCAGCCAGGGCTGATGCTTACAGAGGCCTGGCAGTGATGCACAGTGACCAGGGGAAGGGTACATCCTCCATCACCAACTAACTGGCTCAGTTCCCTGTGGCCACAGAGCCCAGGCTGAGCAGTAGGCAAATGTCTGTCATACCACTAGATGCTCATCACCACCACCTGGCCTCATGCCTGAGTCTCAGCCACCAGAACTGCAGCAGTTTGAAAGTCTTGATTTTCCTGAGGAAGCCCTGCTTCACAACCCTGACATGCTAGAAATCACCGTGAGTGCTGTGGTTTCCCTAACCTTCCAGTTACAAGCAATTAAATCAGGGACTTGAAACTCTCGTATTTTCACTTTCACAATACTTAGCAACAGTTACTGTGCTCATGTTGCTCTTCATTCTCCGTATCATCCTGGAGATGGTCAGAAATGCAGAATCATGAAAATATAGAATAATAAACACTTAGTATCATATAAAAAACCTCAGAAACTCCAGCTTTGAGTTTCAGGGCTCCTTTTTTCTGAAGCTGCACATTGTTACCATGGAAACTTTCAGATACACCCAGAAAACCCACAGGCTTTACTAGCTGCTTTATCTACTGCAGCATATTAGGGACAGTTGTATATTATAAATGAGTGGCCCCATGACTAAACTTCCTGTGGGATCTGGGTTAAATTTGCACTCAAAACATTGCAATTTTCAGTTTTCAGATTCTATTTGCTGTGGTTCTTTTTGAGCCTCTCTGAATAAATGCTTCAGTTCGGGTATTGGCTGCACTGCCATATAAATTTATTCGAATGTGCATCATGAGACACATCTTCAGATAAAACAAATGTGCTTCTCCATTGATATCAGAGGATTTATGGTGATTTACACCATGTTTTTTCCATGCACTAACTTTAAAATCCTTAATAAAAATTACAAAGGTGATCCAATAGGATGCATTAATTCTGAATATTTGTTGGGGTTTACTTATTAATAACAACAAAATAAACAGATTCAAATATTATTCACTAGTAAGATCACTTTTTAATTTCACTTTGATTTGCAGGTTTCTGATCTACATTTCTTGAATACTGGAAGTATTTTCTTGCTATTTGAGACAAATTGTTTTATATCCTGAACTTTACATTAGCTATTAGAATAAGTGGTTTTCTCCAAGAAACACCTCATTATTTTCAAAATACTTCATGAACACACTGATGAACCAAACCTCACAATAATTAGATGGATGACTGAAATGTGACTTAGTTTCTATGTTTCAAATAAGACTAAAAATTTGTAGTAGCAATTATAAGTAGTAGTCAGCCCTTTTTACACATTATCACTGTAATATTCTTACACTTATGTTGAGCTAGGTCAGTAAGATCTGTGTTACTTGCTAAAATGGTAGGACTTCAAGTATGTTGAAGCATTGCAGTGAGCAACAGTCTTGCTCCGACCAAATTTATGGTAGTATAAAAGTGCCTATGTACATATATGTAATATTTAAGTCCCAAAGTGAACAAATTTATTTATTTAGGGATCTTTGGCTATATCTGAGCTAGATTTCAGAGTAATTCCCTGCCTCTGGGACCAGGTATGAGCACAGAAGCAATGCAGTTCCACACTAGTACAAGCGTAAAGCATGTTACTCCACTCCTGTCTCCTGCTTTCCCCATCTGGGTAACCAGGGCACAGGGACAAGGGAAGATGGTGCCCTCTGGCCCTGAGGGTCTGCCCCCACCCGAGCACCCTGTGGATGGAAACTAGGATCATGTCACAGGGTACTCAGGCTGGACATAGCTACTACATCCACATTACAGACCGTATCATATTCACATTTCAATTTAAAAAAGAAAAAGAAAAATTGGCAAAAAATAAGTTATCAGTAGGGTCAATGTACATTAGCAAGCCTATATGTAGCTCAGATCAAAGTAACATTAACTTTGGCAGCAGAGTAACTAATCATAGAATCATAGAATTATAGAAGAATCATAGAATGGCTTGGGTTGAAAGGGACCTTTAAAGGTCACCTAGTCCAACCCCGATGGCCACACTTCTTTTGATGCAGCACAGGATACAGTTGGCCTTCTGGGATAAGAGTGCACACTGCTGGCTCATCTCCAACTTTTCATCCACCAGGACTCCCCAGTCCTTCTCTGCAGGGATGTTCTCAATCCATCTCTTCATCCCCCAGCCTGTATTGATACCAGAGAATGCCCTAAGCCAGGTGGAGGACCTTGCACTTGGCCTTGTTGGACCTCATGATGTTCACATGGGCCCACTTCTCAAGCTTGTCTAGGTCCCTCTGCATGGCATCCCATCCCTCTGGCATGTCAACGGCACCATTCATCTTGGTGTCAACATAATGAAGGAAATTAACAGATTAGATTTACTCGACATAAGTGGTAAAACAGAAGGTTGGAAAGAGAGCTCTGGACTTGCGCTCACTCACGACAACCCCAAGTCTCATCAGGTTCTGCCCCTGCAAGACAGCTTGACAGCATTATGATTTCCTGTATTTTGTGTAGCAGTTTCCATCACACACTTAAAGTAGCTTGCTAATTTACATACAACATAATGTCCCATGCCCAAGGCAATTTTATCCTAAAAAAAAAAAAAAAAAAGGAAGGGAGCAACAAGGAAAAGTTAGCTCAGTAATTTAAATTTCCAGAAACACATGTGGGAGATTGAACTTTTCTCTAATTATACGGCACCAGAGAAAGCATTGGAGTCACACTGGGAGAACTGTTGTAAGGTCCTCTTATAACCAAGATTAAGATTACAGTGTAAGTGGACTAAGGTTGAATTTGGCTTGTGATTATTTTTATCTTTTAGGTGATAATATCAAGAAAAAAAACCAAAACAAACAACTGAGCATACACCAAATAGGCAATGTGGTCAGTGATGGCTCCCTCACTCTTGGGTGATCCACAAAGAAGTTAAAACCTGGGTTAATAAAAGACAGGATTCCCTAGAAGCAATGCTCCAAAAATCAGTCTTGTAGGAGGACCATGCTAACCAGTGTGGCTTGCTCTGCTAATGAGTAGCAGGGCTGACTGCTGCAGTTCTGAGAGGAGTGTTCCTTTTTAAAACCTGTTCGCTCCCTTAATCGAATTTCATGACCCAGTGGCCTTACTGAAATGGAGACAGTACAGAAAGAGACCTTGGAGATACCAGAAAAGCACTGGCAATATGCTGCAGTGCAGGTACTAGTGTTTAGTTGTAAACTTGTTAGTTTGGATCCTTGGAATGGTGAGTCCACAGTGGGACAGAGATTTGCTCAGGCTAATTACTGCTTCTTACATGACTGCAGCGCTGGAGAAAGCTTCTGGATGGCTAACTGCCTTTCTGTGGGCAGGGTGGAAGTGTCTCTGCTGGCTTCCCTAGGATGGCTTCCATCAGCAGCTGCTGTTTGAGCGAAGAAATGTTTTGTCCACTGCACAACTTTTGAATGGGGCCGTTTTGCTCTGCTTTCTTGCTGTGTCTGAAGGCTGGCCATCCCTGTGTAAGTGCACAGGGAGAGCCTTGTGTTTGCTGCTTTCCAGAGCACAGTTGTCAGGTGGCCAGTAACTGTGCCCCATTATATGAAAGCAGGACCATAATTTGTTGACTGGGCGGTACCCAACACTTACCTTGTCTGGTTGCTGATAAGATAATTTAGGGTTTGGTTTGGACCTGATTTTTGCTGACAAAGTTGATAGGCCCTTCTCAGGTTGCATTTAATTTTAATTCCTAAGATTTTAACTTCATAGAAGGGACCGCTAGGTTATCCCAATGCTTCCTACTAGCTGTGGCATTTCAGTTACTATAGTGACTACAAGGAGGTAGGCTTGGCCAAAACATGTCTGACAATAAAAGACAAGGAACATATATCACTTACCCTGTAAGCTCTTCCACTGGTTAACTGCTATTGCTGCTTTGAAAAAAAATCCAGCTTTAAACCATAAATCTGTATTCTAAATCTTGTCTAACACCATCAGGCCTGGCCCAAATGACTGTATCCCTCATCTCAGCAAACTTAAGATGCTTCCACAGCTCATGGTAACTTGAAGACCATAACAGACCACAACTCTGGCATCCTAAATGGATTAAATAGGGGATGAACTCTAACAGATCAAGGAATGTCCCTTCCTTTTTAACTGGAAGGGCTCTTTCTCAAGTACTTTGTGTGACTGCATCTCCAGCTGTTTCACTCTGGTGGTGACAAGCACTATATTTTCCCAATATGTCATTTCCTAAACTTAACGTCATCAGAGCACGTATCACTCTGTTTAACTATTTCAAGTATGAATTAGGGATTGTTATGCATAAAGTGTTCAAGATAAAAAAGACAAAGGTTCAAGCATGCAGGACTGAAAGTTCATGGAACTCAGGCTATAGGTTCGCTAGTGAGAGGATCAGGGAGTTGCACAGACTACGTTAGACAACTGGAACAATCATCTTCCGCCTCAGAAGCATTCATTCTCTAAGATGTAAAGAAACCTCTGCTATCCAATGTCTAAAGTAAGACACCTTCAAGACCTTGCACTGTGGGGAGGAACCACCTGTTGTGGGCTGCTCAGACTTGACATTGCTCCAAGGAAGCCAAGGTCAGATCTTCCAGACACTGGCAGAAGCAAGACTATGTTGTTGGCCTGTGACTGGACTTGAGTCTGAGGCACTCCTTGGGCAGCTTAAGACATTGAATGATTAACAGTGAGCCCTCTAACAAGCTCTAGGCATGTCTTACAACTGGACAGGGATATTTTGGACCACAGCCTCAGATTTAGGTACATCAGTTCTTTTAAAGACCTTCTGCAAGTAACTATTAAGGTCTGAAGTTGTTTTTCAGCTTGTTTAGTGTCTCTAATAATCAGATTAAAGTATCTGAGAATGACTGCCCCTGAGTCATGCAGACAGTACGCTGTAAAGATCAATGCCTGTATTAAAACCAACACTTTGCACTACCAAAAATGACAGATCTGCACATGGAACTAATAAAAATTCACACAAGAAATATATCTGTTCCCCCAAAATACAAAAATACTAGACAAAGCTGTGGTGAATATTGAGAAACAGCAGCTAAATTTAATGCACACCCTTGACTGCAAAGCAAAAGCAAGCCCACCTTGTGTTGATAAGATATCCAAGAACCTATATAAACATTTAGGCTAGATGCAAAGATTTGAAGAAATAGTACTTGGACTGTTACACTAGGCATACACAACTACAAACATGAAGATCCCTTGAGACTCCAAGGAGTCCACTTCTATGCAGTAAGTGTGAAGTCTATGGGAAATTGTATAAAGGAGAGAGAAATTTAGGAAAGGCAAATAAATAAATGATAGACATGAAATGGGTAACCATCCTATTGATAAAAGCAAGAAAACAAGTTAGTCCCATCTCACCACTGTGCAACTGAACATCACGTTTTCAATACTCCAACTATGATCTGGCTTGGTTCCTTCTCCTGCCCTTGTATGGAAAAATCGTTCCTTCTCCCATTATATCAGGTGGGTTGTTTTGATGTTCACCCTCTCCCACTGACTCTTCCTTCAAAAAAAAGTAGGTGACAATCACTTAGGGAATGGTGATCATGCAGGACTGCCATCATTGCTTTGAAAGAGTGAGTCAAATCCTCTCTCACTGAGACCCAGTTCAGGTCTGAGATTTCTCAGCACCATATTTATTCTTTTTCTAAATGGCAGTTAATGCCATTCAAGATGGCTGGTCTTCATTCCAGAATAACAGATGCTTTACTTGCATGTCAATTGTTAATTCTGCCTGTATATGTCAGTCTCGGTGTGACTCCCTACCAGCTGTGCAGCAAGACAGAGCTCAGGTGTTTCTGTGAATGTCTTGCGACTCCATCTCAGACATGACTCATTAATGGACTAATGATGCATGGACAAAACATGGAGAGAAAGTTAAGGGAAAGAGCTCAAACAAGAGACTGAGAAGATCATCAACAGAACAGAGAAATTTCCCCATGGAAATTGCCAGATTGACCCCACAGAGAATCACTGCAGCTGGAAAGCTATTTGTCGCAAGGCCATTGGAGTCACAAGTAGTAAGGCCCAAGAAGCAGAGGCAAGGAGCTTTGGCAGCACCAGCTTTCCCCATAGAGCAAGTCAGTAACAGACAAATCGTCAATAAGTGGTTTGTTCACGTTTGGATATTACAGTCCCAACACAGTTTAAGTACGGCAGTTGACTTGGGCTCGATTATGTACATTATAAAGAGTGCTACAGAAGAAAGAAATCAGAAGAACAGAATTTGAGAGTGAGGGGGAGGAAAATGAACTGAATAGGAGGAAAAGCTGAAGACAGAGGCAGTGAACTTCTTAAATTAGCAGTGCTTGCCTCTGATGTAAAATACAAAATCTTGGGAACAAAATCAGATAGAGACTAAACAGATGGTGTGAGGAGGGATTCAAAAGTAAGATGATACACCAGAGCTGGATACGAAGAAGTAAATTATGCAAAAGTAGGCTTAGCATAAGAGACAGTAGATAATCATCATGTGTTTTTTTCAGAAAAAAAACCCTTTGCAGTGTTTGCAAGCTATAGCATCAGCAAAACACAGTTTGAGTGCACTTGACTTACTTTCCTCTCTACAAGAAGAGATTTGTTTTGAAGTTAAAGCAGACAAAATGTGTTTCTGTGTGAAGAATTTGTAGATCTTCATATGCTAAAATATCACTTTAAAAATCTTTCAAGCCCAACAGTTATGTCCATTTGCTTATCTCTATAGCACTTCAAAAAAATGTCATACCACAGCTCATTTTGATCAAAATGAGAATGCTTCTAAACCTTCATTCTTAGCTTTTCATTGATCACTATAATATAGAGGTTTCACTCTTCAGCTGGGAATTTGTTTTTTTTTTTTTCCCTTCTAGTTTAAAGTTCTAAATCCAAACAGCTCTAGGTCCTACCAGCTCCTCACTTTGGGGAGCTATGAATATTTTAGATTGGCCCTCTCTTGTGAGACAGTCCTCAGAGAGATGGTGGGTCACAGGTCCAGCATTTGGAGCCTGGAGTTGGAGATGAACTTCCCAGCTTGGATTCATCCCAAATTCTTTTTTTCTCCAGCATTATTTACTGCTCAGCAAAGAAATGTCACTTTGTCATGTACATTTCCATAAAACATTATCTGTGTTGTACCCATTTCTTCCAGCTATGACAAAGTCAGTCAATTTTTTTTTTATTATTTTTTAAACTAAATTCAAGTGGTAATTATTTACTCCCTGAAAGAGAGAAGTGCAGGAATCTGAGCAAGAAAAAGAAAAATACTTAGAAAAATATCACAGGCTGTATGTATGGGAAACGATCTACCCAGGTATGTGCAATAGCAGGAGGCAAAGATGCTGTGCCAGCCTCCTACCCAGATTGCCTCCCACCTGCACCGCAATCACAGGGGCTGAAATATAAACCTCTCCTTCTGCCCCCTGAGGGATGAAACTTTGAGATAAAGCTGCTTCCATAAATGGTCTCAGAACTTCTCTCAGTCTCTGTTTTCCACCCAGGTGATACATATTGTAATTTGTGCATGATCTCTACTGCCTGGCCTGCAATTAAACAATTTCTTGGTCCTAAGCACCACTCAGCTCCCTGTCCCAGCAGCTGCTAGTGAGACATCACTCTGCTTTGAGTGCTGCTCTCTGCAAAAGTACAGGGAAATGCAAAAAAAACCCTACAGCTCCCAAAGGGACAGACCTGACCCTCAGGTCACCACTCAGCCAAACAGCCCAGAGTTTTGATGAAATCCAGCCCAGAGTTTTGATGGGACCCAGCCCATGTGCAAAGTCAGAGGGTTCAGCTCACCGTGATCATGCTGCTGCTTGTTCCTCCACCCACACAAACCAACTGCTTTCAATCCCTGCATTTTATCCTGGTTTGTAAATAAGATTCGCTAGGGAAGAAATACATTTGCCTCCTACCTGGTAGAGTCCTTGGGAGTCCTTCATTTCTGTAATAGCTATTCAGTTCCTAAGTGCAAAAGAGGGCCAAAGGATAAAAAGGAAAGGAGGAGTAACAATTACAATAGTAACAATTCCTCTCTACCCAGAGTGCAAAGGGCTAAGGCTGTGGATTGTTTTTCTTCTAACAATTTGGAAATATTTCCTATAAGCTTTAAATCAGGCTTAATTAAAAGTCTTCCTGTGACTTATTTCCATTTTTTTCTCTCCCCCCATGCAAGGTGGGCTGAGAAAACCTAGATACAAAATTACATAGCTGGAGTACTTGAAACATAGCCAACTCTCCCAGAGCCCTTCCCATGGGCTAATCTTTTCAGGCTGGCTGTAGGGTGGGTAACCAGCAGGGAGTAATTGCCTTCAAATGAAAATTAGAGTAATTGCCAATGTTAAAAGACAGTTTTGTTTTCTTCCGTAGTATTTCTGGGAGGACACCAAGAAGTAGAGGGGGAACATTTATTAATGAGACAAATCAATGAGTATTTTTGTAGGCTTGTTTGTTATACTGCCCATGTCTGCGTAATGTAAATGCAAATAAACCCATCTTTATTTTATTCATAGTTCTAATGGAAAGTCTGTGTCATGGTCTGAACCAGGTGGAAGACAAGGTCCCAAGGGGGAACATACATGGCACAGACTGTCAGTGCATGTGAAGAACCAAGAGACAGGGTGCAATCAGACAGCAGTAATCAAACCCCTCACTAAAAGCTACCATGGCCAAAGCAAGAGCCTGACTTTTACTGACATCAGCAGTAAGACTCTGTATAATGTGGTGGAGGAAGAAGATAGAGAGCCCATTCACCTCAACCAGCCCAGCAGTCCCTCCATGGTGGTGCACAGGCGGGTGGCGACAACCCCCCCACTGCAGGACACAGCAGATGAGACCCACATCTTCGTGCCCGAGCAGCCACCCAAGACCCTGCACAATCAGTCACAGACTCTCATGGACCAGCTGCAAGGAGTGGTTAACAAGTTTGCCACTGGCATCCCCGACTTCAATGCTGTCCTCCCTGTGCCCAGCTCAGGGAATGGCATGCGGCCCCCCTGCCAGCCTCCCTCACCACAGAAGCAGCCCCTGCTGCCTCTCCAGATGGCCACCTTCAGCGAGGAGCCCCTGTCTTCTCCAGCCGAGGAATCGGAGAGCGAGAAGCTGAAGCTCATTCAGGGATATGTTTATGAGAAGAACCCAGAGGAGGAGGAGAATGAGGAGGTGGCTACCAGCAAACTGACTCTGGAAGACTCTCCGGCACTGACACCTCCATCTCCTTTCCGCGATTCAGTGGCTTCGGGCAGCTCTGTGCCTAGCTCCCCTGTCTCAGAGTCAGTGCTCTGCACCCCCCCAGATGTGACCTATGCCTCTGTCATCCTGAGGGATTATAAGCAAAGCTCATCCACCCTGTAGATGCTGCAAGAAACAAACAAGAACAACTTTGGCAGCTTCCTGCTGGGAGGTCCTGGGAAGACAAGTCTCCTAGGGCTGGGGGCAGAGAGAACAGAGTCATGTATGACAGGGCAAAAACTTCATCCTGCACTTATGTAAATAAAAGGAAAGAAAAAGAAAAAAAAAAAATCATTCTGAGGGCTCAAAATTCTCTAGCTGTTAAAAATAAAAATACTTTGAGAAAATGACAGGAAACCATAACAAAGCACAAACCCAAGAGACAACTTCTATAGCAAAAAAAAAAAAAAAAAAAAAAAAAAATCACACTTAATCACACCTTCTCTTGGCAATGCTTGAAAAGGACTCTGGGAAGTGTGACCTGGGGAAGTCATTAGCACATGACTGCTTGTCTGTCTGCTATGGAAGCACCACACCTAGGAACTGGAAAGGTGCAGTGTGGTGAGGAGGAACAAAGCTACTTGTATGTGAGACATATATGCAGAAATATTTTTTTCCTGATTTATGGATGTGGTTTAACTGGGTAATGTTCGGGGGAGAGGAGCTGAGATAATGTGAAAGCACATGGCTCTTACTGACTTTTGTCTGAAGAATTTCTTCTTCGTACTAGGCTGCTTTTTGGGGGATCTGGGCTTTCTTTAACACTGATTGTGAACAGCTTGAGAAATATGATTAAGACTCAAGAGGTTTCTGAAGAAAGCCCTTGCTGTAGTACTTGTAATATGGTAAGGACTTAGAAAAACTGCCCTTTTGTATAAGATTGCAAACCATGTGGCTAAACTGTTACATAACATTTCCTGTAGCAGAACAATATTTACTAACTTTTCATACTACAACATATTTGCCATGTGATTACATCATTCCTTTGTGTTACTTTGGAATTAAATACATCAGAAAATAGCTGTATACTTAAAGCAACAACTATTACTCTGAAAGAAAGGCAATTCCATACTGGAGGTTATAGAGTTAATCTTGAAGCAAGAGAGTGAGTGTACGTTTGTGGTTTTGTATGCGTGTGTACAGTATGTGTGAAGCGTAATGTCCAATAACTACCACTGGAAGATTGTTGTATATGCTATGACTATTTTTATGTTTAAATCATGTTTTATATCACATTGTTACAAATATTCAATAGATCTTTGGAGGTTTGTATGCTGTGCTAACACTTTTTTGTTTTCATATATGAGCTGAGGCAGTTACCCTTATCATTGGGTGCTTTATTTTGCATATATTTTATGAAGTAGACATATGGTATTGATAACCAGTGCATTGAAAGCTTGTTATTTTACATGTTTGCAGCAGTGTGGTTAACAAAACAAAACAAAGAAACAAACAAACAAACAAAAATTAAAAAAAAGAAGAAAAAATGTTTAGAAATGTTGCGTATGCCAGTATAAAGGTGAGACAGAAAAGAAGTAATTAAACTATTTTGTGGCTTCAGATAATTTAAAATAAAATCATGTCCAGACAGGAAATTTCATCAGTGCTTAATATGTGCATAAAATCCCAGGGTCTGTTATTAACAGTTCTTTTAGTCTCTTTATGGTGTTTAATTGTGTCTTCTTTTCATATGCTTTCACTTTAATATTTAATATACAAAGTTGTATCTTAAAGATCACTTCTAGGCAGCTGTAGTTATGTTATTTATTCTCCCTCCTCTATCATTCATGTGTTTCCTAGAGATGGGCCTAATCCAAAGCTCCCTAATGGTTGGTGTGCTCAAAGCCCAGGTCTACTTCCTGTGGTTTGAACTTAATTTAACTATTAACTATTACCCTGTTTATAAATATGCATATTAGACATATACAGAACAGGATTTTAGCTGCTATGAAGTTTTATTATGCTGCTTGAATTAGGCTGAGAATCTGTCCCACAGTTCTACACCTTATTTCCAAAGATATTTTTAAGGAATCTCTTCCTGTTAATATGGTTGCAAAATCCGGCTTTAACCATGCTTCCAGTGCATATTCTATCAGAGTTTTTCTGAATTCATCATATTTCTACTCTTTTCTACTCTTTTTCTTTACACTTGAATTTTAAGAAGTCTTGCTGCCAGTCATCAATTATTCTCTGAAGATCCAAATCTCATTGTTCTGCTCTAATAATATAATAGTGGTATTGGAAAGTTTGGCTGGTGCTCAAAGCCAGACAGAGCCTTTTTTCCTCATTGTCTTTTCACATGTTTGCTCCTTTCAATTTGACTAGTGGCCAATTGCTATCATTGTACTGATGGAAAGAATGAAATGACTTTGCCTAAAGACACAATTTTGTCTTTGTCAGTAGATTTATGTCTCTGTAATGAACTAAATATATGTGAGGGTCGTTTGGTTGATTTTTGTCTGCTTGGTGCTTTTAGGGGGATTTTTTTTTGTTATTGTTGTGGGGTTTTTTTAATGTTGATTACTTATTAAAGCAATGAGAAAAATACCATAGTCTCTGCTGATCACCACACTGGAAATTAATTCTATCTTCTTCTAATCTTAGTAAAGAGATGTTGTGCTATTTCCAAAAACATCCACTGTCAATAGCACAGAGATAGTACCAGGAAGCCAGTCTTTGAAGGAATGGGATAGTGAAGAAAAAGAAACATGACAAGCTTATATAGATGGGAAATGACAATGTGGCAAGGTACTATTGTTTTTATACCCGTCTGTTTTGAGCATATTCAGCACTGATTTATTATTGCAATGTAATTATATCATGTGTAGGAGTTTTCTTGAAATTCAGTATGTTAGCTTTTAGTTTGTAATTGTTAAAACTGGAAACATACACATACATAAATATATCTAAAAAAGCAAGAACTCACCTTGTGTATGTAGTTGTATGAGCTATGAAGCTTCCTGTAGAAGTTCTTTCTTTTGGTCTGTAAAATGCTTGATGAAAACTGCCTTTTTGTCAAAATGATCTTGAAAATGCTGTAAAAATAAATATTTTCTATTTATTATTTAAAAAGATAATTACAAGATTGTTAATCTTTGCTTCCTAAGTAGAAAATAGCCATGTCTAGTAATTAATTGTTACAGGGCTTTTCAGTGTCATCTGAGACAGATGGTGGAGTGCTAGAAGAGAATTCAATGGGATGTGACGGGGAATTTTGCTCCCCAGGGGGAAACACCAGCCCTTTGCTAGAAGTATTCCATGTGTTTAACTGTGAGATGTCAACTTCTTCCTTCAGGGAAACTCAAATACTCTTTCATGATAGCTATAAGCAGTAGACATTGATCCATCCCAGACATCTTGTGCCTCCTTCCTTTACTGCCTCTGTATAGAGCAAAGTACTGGGACTGTTGACTCCTCCTCTGCAACTCATACACATTGTGGCTTTTTGATGACTTCTAAACTGCTGCATACCTCATCTCAGGGCCCAGTAAGATAGCAGTACAAAAGCTTTTTCTGGAGTGCTGCTGAAATTTTCACCCCCAAGTGGCACTAAACATAAAAAACCTAGCTCTTTTTCTCTTTACGCGTGCAAATAGGTTTGTTTCTAGTGGCTCCTTGGTTTGGATCTGGCCTTCCATGAGCCCATATCAGAGGAGTCAATCTACCTACAACTACTGCGCTGCTGGACTACAGAGAGTAACATTACATTCAGAGGTAAGTGCAAAAAGTTCTGTCTCTTCACTTGTAGATGTTTTGGGGTGGTGGTTTTGTTGTTGTTTATTTTTGAATTATAGTCTGGGCAATCTATGTCTTAGTAAAGGTTCTGCTGATCAAGTGGAGTGAGTTATAACAACACCCTTGGTAACTCTGTAGTTACTACAGTTGCCCCTCCAGAGCACCCAGTGCAACATAGCTGCCAGCACCATTCTTGCAGCCCATTGTGCTCTTTGTGGGGCACAGCCCATAGCACCCTATCCTGAGCCCTCTGCACATCCCAGCAGTCACATATGACATTTGGGGATACATTGTACAATGAACATGGAAAGAAGTATGATAGTAACATCAGAGAATCATATAAGAAATACTGTAACAATTGTTATCTAGTCTCTAACTAGCAACATATATGCTGTCCAAATGAATTAATTTTCAAATTGCAGTATTTACATGGGAGGTTAGTACTAACTGTTTTATGCATGCCTTTTGCAAACAGCCTCCCTAGCATGACAAGCCCAGCAAGTCTTACTTTTTTTTTAATGAAGTTTCAGTTTTCATATTGCTGTGCTTTGAGCTTCCAGCGTAGATGAAGATCATTTCTGTTTAAGTCATTCTAGACCACATAAATATTTCAGTTCATCTCGTGGTTTGTTTTTTGGTTTGGTTTTTTGTTGGGCTGTTGGGTTGGTTTTTTCTAATTTCTCCACATAAACATACAGCAGTATGAATATTACCAGAAAGTGCAAACTGGGCAAAATCTATATAAACAGACTCTAGCAGATATGAACAAACAACAGTTGGTGGAAGTGCTAAAGGAAAATATGTAGAAGGCCAGATGCTCCAGGCTGTTAAAGCTGCTTTATTAGTCTAAATTTCCAGAGCAGTTCTTAATATGCTTTAGACTGACATAGGAAAAGACTACTCTGGTGCTGGAGAGTCTTCTTAGAGTCTTTTAGCCTCAGCCTCAAGGGCAGATGTGACAGGTGGAAAGGGAACAGAGTTATATTCCTTCAGATGCATTTCTCTTAATTTAACCTAAGAAAAGGCATAACTGAATCCAAGGCTAGGGAGAAACAAGTATAAAAGCTTTAAATTATAAATAAGCAAATCTGAATTGTCAAGATGAGTACTGCAGCAGATGGTTGGGAGATTTAAACAAATTTTCTTTAAGTCTTCAAACCAGTGAAAAATTCACAGGGTAGAATTGTTAGGCTTCTGCTATGCTGGGGGTAAGATTAAATGATCATCATATCCACAAACTGCCAAAAAGGCCAATCTAAAATAGCTTTATGCTGAGTAAGTGGATGACTGGTACAGGACCACAGAACAGCAAAGCTGTTGGAACGGGCTGCTTAGGGAAGTGTTGGAGTCACCATCCCTTGAGGTATTCCAAAAACATGATGATGAGGCACTTCAGGACATGCTCTAGAGTGATGGTGAGATTTTTTTTTGTGGAGGGGTTTGGGTTTGGGGTTTTTTTTCTTTGGTTTGTTTTTTTGTAGGTTTTGTTGTTGTTTGTTGTTGTGTTTTGTTGGGTTTCTTTGTTGGTTTTTTTTTGTTGTTGATGGTTGGATGTGGTGGTCTTAAAGGTCTTTTCCAACTATGACAATGTTGTGATTCAGGGAAATTTGGCCCTGGGAGTTCTATTCATCAGCCTTCAGGGAAGAACAGAGAAGCAGTTTGCTAATAGCTGCTCTATGCTAGATCTGTGCATTAAAAATATTTCTTATATGGAAGTGGGAAAAGTGTGTTTTTGCAGATTGTATTGTGGTGGGTTTTTTTCCCCAAATAAATGGGTCACTAGACACTTGGCAAGTGCCTGTCTGTAAATGACTGGGAAGAAGAAGCAGTCTCTGTAGTGAGTTTCAAGGCCTGCTTTTATCTGCTTAAGATTTCCAACAGGGATATTAACAAAGAGGAAGATAAGGAATGTCGTGCAGTGTGTGGTACTACTGCAGGCCCCGTACCTTCACCTGAACCCACATTTTGGCAAACCCTTCAAGCTCCCAAACAGATATGGTAGATGAGTGCAGGCATGACTGGTTGCCATTTCCGGTGCTACAGGTAAATCCTATCCAACTGAAAAAAACAAGCAAAGTATTCTTTGCCTTTGCTAATTCAACTTCCTGTTCTTAAGACAATCACACAAAAGAGGACTGAAAGCCACCTGAGAAAGCAGGTCACTGTTTGGTACCAACAACAGGTATCTGTTACCTACTCAGTTTCAAAGGTGGGCATAAGCAGTATATATCTACAGAAGTAAAATATCATTGTGACTTGTGGGTTTCCATAACCAAAAAGCCTCTAGGTAGGTGGAGAAGCAGCTGGCACAGATACTAGAGCAGACAAATATGAGTTTAGGAGTGGAGTGTATCCATGACATTCAATCCACCCACTTATTTATTGCACACCATGCAATAAGTAGGTGGCATGAGATCCATCCCCCAGCCCACACTATGGTATGGTGTATGGGACTCCTACCTCTCTGAGTCGGCATCATGAAGAGGGATCTGTGAGACCTCCTCGCTGGAAAGGTGGTGTGCCTGAGTGACCAGTCGGCTTGGGGAAGATGGGTCTCTGGGTGGCTCCCTCTGACTCTCTTTTCCTTACACAGGTCTTTGCAAGGCACTGAGAGCTTATGTTTTTTTACAGGCACCACCTAGACATGTGGGATTTCAGTGCTGTGGAGGGCCTCAGAAGAAATCAATACCTTAACAAGAGGTGTTTCTCCAGCTCCCCTCCAATGGACTGCATCAAGGCTAAGGAGATACCAGTGTCCTTCAGTATGGCTAACCAGATCTGTCAATCCTAGAACCCAAATCCAGGGGGGATGAACCATTGCGTTCCTGAATGCCCAGCAGCACATGCTGCCAAATGCCTGTAGTGTGCAGCCCCTGCACACCAGCTCAAAGGAAACATCTCACCTGTTGCTCCCTGAGCTGCTCATGCTGGGAGGTGTAAGCAGCAGAAGGCTCACTTTTTGCTGTCCTTAATGACACAGGGAAAGAGAAAGAGCAAAATAGAGTTTTTATCTCTCTTAGAAGAAAGACAGGCAGGAAGGTGCTGTGGAGCCAGCAGTGTATCAATAGAGACTCCATCTAGAGCCTCTCTTCTGACAAAGTCCCTTCAACTCCTGTTCTTTGCATTTGGATGTACCTGAAGAGTTGGCCCTTCATTCTTTAGCTACTTGTTAGATAACACTAAAATAGACAAACTGCAATATTATCAAAGAAAAATGCTTAAGTCACCACTACTGGGAGTGAGGCTCTTCATGGAAGCTGAAGCTGAGTTTTCAGGACTTATAGTATAGGAGTTTTTAAATTAGTCTTTTAGACTTAAAAATGCACTGACAAATAAATGTCTTTCTATTCGGGCAGGAGATAGAAATAAATGTGTTTTCCTGGGATGTGTTAAACACGTGCTGCTTGAACACTTAAACAAAACAATTCAACGCTTTTTAATTTGGCAGGTACTTCAGTAATTGTTTGGGGGTTGGGGTATTTTTATTCTTTAAAATAATGCCTGAAATATTTAGCAACATTATTAACTGTGCCAGGATTTTCGTGTGCGTCTGTGCAATCATAGAATCATAGAATGGTTGAGGTTGGTAGGGACCTCTGGAGATCATTGAGTCCAACCCTCCCGCCAGAGCAGGATCACCTAGGGCAGGCCACACAGGAACAGATCCAGGTAGGTTCTAATTTAGAAACTGAAGCCTTCAAGTGCTGAGATCCTCAACATGTATGAATCAGCATTAAGTCCCGAATTATGTCTTTCTCCTTGAGAAGCTCGTCCAGTACCTCTGCTATCAACTTTTTAGTTTCCTAAAGTTTCATTTCCCATCCCAAGCTCCATTTTGCAGTTGTGAGGATCTTTGGCTTATCTCTGGTTTTGCTGCTGCTGTTCATTATTCTTATCATTTGCTGTGATGCCTTTGCACCAGTCTTGGCACAACTGCAGGGTGGAAGTGCCTGTCAGGCTGTAATTCCCCAGTAGTTCTGACAGATTTTCCTTCTGAGTAATCTTTCCCTTTTTGAGAGGTGGCTATGCTGCATGTCCTGCCTGCCATCCTGCTGTTTGCACTTGGGTTGTTCAGTTTAAAAAACACAGAATAAGAAAGTTTTGCCCTCCTGTTGTCCCTGGCAGCAGGATTTTCACAGACTCATGGACCCAGTGCTCATACATGTCAGTCTGGCAGAAGTCACGCTGTTGTGGATGAGCTTGGTGC
Source organism: Megaceryle torquata (assembly GCA_024611175.1). Lineage (NCBI taxonomy): Eukaryota > Metazoa > Chordata > Aves > Coraciiformes > Cerylidae > Megaceryle > Megaceryle torquata. The sequence continues at coordinate 41,841 of JANIJG010013335.1, read as the reverse complement.
ATTGCAGCCTGGCCACAGGCTCTGTCACCAGTTCAGCTCCTAATTCATTTACCAACTTTGAGACATTCATCTACCAGGGTTATTTCAAAGCTACATAAGGGAACTGGGTGCCAGTATGCAATTAATGCAAGTAAAAACTGGGCATGGAAATCTTTCAGATACCTTTGAAAACTCATCCTGTCTGTCCCTCTGCTTCATGTCTGGGACATGAGAGGGGTTTATAAAGACATCAGGAATAAAGACAAGGGAATAAATTTATTCCCTTTCCCAGCTCCATCTCAATGACAGTTCTTTCTTGCTTATTATTTTCCAGCCTCTTTCTGCAGCATATATGGCAGAGCTGTGAAAGCAGTATCTAGTTCAACACCTCATTTTCCTTCTTGTTTCCAGTACCTCATGATTAATGTTAAAGGAAGATTTCAAGGGTCTGTAAAAGCTTGAGGAATAAAAAGACCACACAAAGAGGAGGCAAACTGCTGGGGCAGATCAAGTGCTGCAGCCATATAAATAATCAGATAAGGCCACAATCTACAGCACAGTTAACCCCCAGGAGGACAGAAATGTCAGCAGGTCTAAAGAGAACTAATTTTCCCAGCAATATCCAGGCTTTGAGTCCCAGCTCCAGCGTAATGCTCTGTTGCCAGTTGCAAAGCCACCATTTGCAAAACACTCGGAGAACTTTCCTTCTTATTGCTGAGGAGGGTTTTTTTGAGATAGGTATCATTATTTTCAATGGCTACTGTACACAGACCTTTCCCCAGTTCTTGTCACTACAACTTAAAAAATATTCAAAGCTTTTTTCTTCTTATTGATTTTTTAGCAAGATATGTGTCATCACCTTCAGTGTGAGGCACACCATGTCAATGACAGACTGGGCACTGCCAGAGCAAGATCAGGACCCAGGGAGTAAATGAGATTTCTTTCAGACCACACTGTTTTGAGACATTGGTGTTGTGTTTTCCTTCTGCATTTAGAGCTCCTGAGCTCTGCTGGCTGCTGGAGCCTCAGCACCTCTCTGCTCATAGCAGCATGAACATGCAGCTGGCAGAAAACACCACAGCAAGCAATATTTGCCTTTTGACCTCAATTCCCTAGCTCGGTTGATAGGGTTTTCCCTTACCTATGTGCCTTATCTTCCTGTCACAACTTTTCACTTGTGACACAAAGAAGCAAGCCTGACTGAAGAAATGGTAAAGACAGACACTTCTCTCTGCAAAGGCTTCTCAGCGCTAAAGACAGGTAGCTCTGGGAGTGCTGTTTTACAGAGGCCAAGCATGTCCCTCAAGAGAGCCCCCCATGTGCACAGGAGACAAGGCCCCTGCACTGGCACACAGCTCAGGGATGTCAGACAGGGTGGATGGAGCCCTCTCAGGGCCTTCAAGACCACAAGTAATTTCATAGCTGCTATTCATCAATGGAACCAGGATGCATGTGGGACCAGTTTAGGACAAAGCTTTGAAAAAGGCAAGAAAAGGCAATTCCTCCTTGCTATTCTTCTCCGAGAGACTCAGATAGGGATGTCTGTGTCTGGAATAGTCTGCAGCAGACTCGTCCTCCACCTTTCTTTGCCACTGGACCCTTCTAAGCTCCAGGCTTGGCTCTTCCCAATGATTTCTCTCATTTCCCCACACAGAAGATATCTGTAGGGGGTTGTGGAACTCTGGTTATCTTGTCTGCTTGCTCCAGGGGTCATTTTCTTCTGGCCTTTAAGCAAAATGCAAACTAAAATCCAACTGGTGCTTCCCCCTTAGGGCACAGCAGCTAGCAGGTGGTCTGCTGTCACTGTCTACGTTGGGAAGGGAGAGCAACGGTGCCAATACCCAGCAGTGTGGGTATTGTACGTACAGCACACAGTTGTAGAAACAAAGGGAGAGGGTATGCGTGAATGTCTCCTTTGGGTTGTTTTACTCTGACATCTAAGAAATCCTGGCTAAATCATGGAAATCCAGAGATCTGACTGGGCTGGATGGAAAAAGAAGTTCAGTCTGTCCTTAGACCTTTATATCTTGTCCCTGATGGGCCAAACTCAGACAGCCCTGTCAGCTGAGATTTTTTTTTTTGAGTTTTTACCTACTGCCATGGAGAATTACATTGTAAAAGACAACAGAAGCACATCACAGAAGAGCAAAAGTTTCATCAGGCAACAAGTACAACTCTCAGCAAAAGACAATTCTTTAAAAACATATATCAGCTTCCAAACTTAATACCTGAGGTATTGAAAGTTATTTCAAGATTCTTCTAATGTTTTAAGCTCAGTCCAGCCAAAGCTAAGCTTATCAGGGTATCAAGAAATGAGAAGCCTCCTAGTATGCCAATCCTATGACAAGGATTTTTCCATCTTCTCCTCTCTTGAGGAGATCATAAGTCTTTTTAAAATTTTTAAGTGGTGCTCAAGCCCCCATATTTCACTGGGGTGATTAATGTGAATTGAGGAGGACAGAGGAATCAAGGTCCAGCTTCTAATATAGAAGTTATAGGATTTAGTAGCAAAAAGTATTTTTCTTCTTTAACCCAGAATTGAAAGTATTGCTATTTTTGCAAAATACTTCAGAGGAAGTTTGTGTCTCTCCCTACCAGGAAAGATCCACTCAAATACTGAAGTAAAATTTTATTATTTAGTTTACCATATTGCTAAAAATAAACCTTCTGCAAACTATCGGGTATATAGAAATTGTATCACACCTCTCACATCAGCTATTGGGCAAATTTTATGTACTGCTTGACCTAAAGAAGAAAAAGGAGAGGTTTCTCCAATTATAAGCATTTTTCCTAAAGCTTTTAATGTTTCTTTCTCTATGAAAGCACCTCTAGTAAATGATGCAGTATGCAGTCTTGTTGTGTTTCAGGAGTAAGGTTGTGAACACGTGATGTAGTGAGCTAATGCCTGACACTAATTATCCAGTCAGGCCAGTTTTACTAACTTTTCCAAAACGTGTGTCTCTTATGGGCAACTCATAACTGTCATGAGTGGCTAATATGCATTTAAACAGATTCAAACAAAGAATAATAGTTATAACAGAAGTTTGGGTTTAATCTATTTCGTTTATTTTGACAGGAAAGCCCTGCATAAACCCATAAAGCAGTTAGACTTTCTACTACACCTTTTGCTAGAAATATGTTGCTCAGTGTTTGTCAACAAAAGACGGAAACATATTTGCCCTAAAGAAAGAAATAGTGTAAAGTTGATTTCCCGTGGGGAAAAGATTTTGTCCTTAGACAGAAAGTCTGATATTTATAAGGCTACTGCTTTATATCCAGTAACTAATGATTGTGTGGTTCAGTCTTCATTGTTGACAATCATCTCAAGGTAGCCAGGAAAAGTAGATACCAGTCTATAGCCAAGTGGCATGAGTCCACCTTTTAGTTGTCAGTAAGCAGCACTTTTATTGGAAAATATAAGAGGGAGTAAACTTACCTTCTTGTGCCTTCTGTAATGCTGAAGTTACTCAAGAGAGGTTTAAGCCTCATGAATATCTGCATTCCCTGTCATAAGTATCTCCAAGATTTTTAAAACTGATGATATACCATCTTACAGAATACTGTGTTCACACTTAAACAGCTTTATCCCAAGTCCTTTCTGCCTCTGAGATTTATGCCATTATTCATCCTGGTTCAAGACACTTGGATTCTTCAAAGGCTGGCTTCTGGAAGTCTATAAGCACTCCTAGAGCTTTACAGAGCATAAAATAGTTGTGGATTCAGTCTGTTTGTAATGTAGTATGTTTGTGTGGGAGGTAGCACTGTCCTCCTCATTTGGCAGGTGAGGAGGCTGACACATCATATACTAACACCAACATTCGCAAATATTTTCCTAAATATAAGCACTAAATTCTTATTTTGCCATAAAAAAAAAAAAAAAAGCCTGTTTCAGTTCTCATCTTCTCCTGAAGTTAATGGCAGCTACAGATATTAAGCATATGTTGAAAATTTGGGTTGTTTATATAAGTTCTGATGGATTTAGGTGCCTTTCAGAAGTCATGTTTCAAATTATTGCTCAAAGAGAAGGACCCTGCAGCATGCATAGAGAGTTGTGACACTGAGCAGAAAGATAAGTGATTCTTCTCTTTTTTGACTATGATTATATATTGATACTCATCTTAAACACTGAAATCTACACTAATGTCACTTGGTGCCATCTAGCCCCAAACTGTGAAGCAGGACATGACCAAACTATGACTGCATACTAATCTGTAGTTCTGATTTCTTAGACATTCCTTAGGACAAAGCTTTTAATTATGTCACCACATAACCTTCTGCCTTTCACAGGAGCTCTCCTTTGCTTTCATTGCAGAGGATGGACTGTGCTAAGATAGCGACTAGCTTCTCAATATTATATTCTTCACTGATAAGAAATTAAGCAATCTTTCTTTACTAAGCATCGTTCAAATTAATCTTTTCATCATATAACTCTCCTATGAGACATGAGGCCACTATTAGTCCCACAAAGCTGTATATAAAGCTGAGACAGAGAGACAGGTCAAACCATTAACTGTGGGTCCTCAGTTTGGCAAAGCTACTTCAATTTACATAACATTATATTATATAGAAGTCATGTATAAAATCACAGCTTCATTATTTCACATACAGCTCCCCAAAGCTGGAAATAAAGCCTAATATTCTAAGTTGATAGAAGTCAGTCTTCTGCTTTCCCTCAATCCCTCTTTTCATTTACTACATGATTTTCATTTACCACATGAACCTGATTCATCTCTAAAACAAGTTCATCCTGTTATTGAATATAAAATCAGCCCATGGGAAAATGGTGTTTGTTCCCATCTTTAAAAGCTGTCTTCACATGTCTATGCAAAGGGAACAAAACAAGGTTATGCTTTTTAAGAGTTTAAGTTTGCAGATAGTGCATGTTAATACTGTTCCTGTGGGCAGAATTCATCATGTTTATCAAACTGAAACACAGCCTGGGGTTTGCACCCAGCAGCAGAGAAGTGACAGCTCTGTGGCAGCTGCTCGTGGCTCGGGCTTTGTTGAGTCATTGCATAGTCCTTGAAGTAATTGAGTGGCAGTAAGAGGTTATCACCTTCTCAATAGCCCAGTGCTACAGGGTGGTGGGACACTTTGCCAGTGAGTTTACAGCATGTGTCAAGGCCACTGGCTTACTCTGGAAGGAGTGACTGACATCTGTGTCAATGTGTCTGCTTCCCCATTGACTTCCTACAGCCTCCCTGCTCAGGGGAGAGGTCTAGGTCTTCATGCCCAGTACCTTGTAGACCCTGGGCAGACACCTTGCAGGCCTGATCCCTGTAGTAAATTCTGACTGAATTTCAGTGCTTGTTAAAGACACTGTTGGATTTTTTTTTAATTTTAACTGACAAAAGAAAATCTTTTATTTACCTTTAAAATTTAAGATTGGTTGAAGTGTTGGAAAATCGCAGCCCAAACAATTTAACAAAATTTCAAGCAGCAGCGAGCAGTGTCTTACAGCAGGAGATGCTGTAAAGCTTTAAGGCAGTGCCAGGGTAGCACTCCTCAGTGACACATGTTGGGGTAGACCATCAGCCAAATTCAGAAGTACAGGACAGCACCTTTGTTGTTCTTACTGCTGTTCAGAAGGATGTTTCTTGCAGTTCTAAACCACTGTCTAGCAGTCTGTCTAGTTGAAAATCTAGATGCATCCATTATTCCCTGACATTTATTGTGACTGTGTGCTATTTACATGAAAGAAAAGTTATTCATCGGGGAATCACTTGACAATATAAATGGTATTATTTTCGGCTTTTGTTGCCACTACAATTAATCAAATGAGAGGCAATCACATTTCTTGGCTTATGCTATAGTTCATCTAAGAAATCTGGCAGCTTCCTTTGCTTGGCAGTGCTTATTTTTATATTTTATCCTATTATAAGGCCAGTTTTTATCAGTTTAGGATTGATTTAGGATTGATTGATCCTCATCAAAGAGGATTCTCCAGTAGCTTTTAATAGCATCACATGCTCAGACGTAATATGCAAGACACAAAAGGAGGGATATAAAATATGCAGCAAAGACTAAGAAAGGTCTATCTTTCCCATAGCTCCTTACATACACTGGCAGCCACGCACATTCAGCTCTGTTCCACATGATGGCATGTCCATTCCTCTTTGGTTTAACTATCAGGATGTGAAGTGGGACCCTGCTGTTTCACAAGCCACTTTCTGTGGAAGGGAACACAAGCTGCTGTGGGTGGTGGACATAAGTAGCCACAGAGGGGGTGTCAGGTCTCTAGTGTCTCTGTGTGAAATAAAAGATAGATTTATGAAGATACTAAAAGGCTCTAATATTTTAACTCATACTTCACATTATTTGTAAGAATGCACTACTTACCTAATGCAAATGGATGTAACATGATATAATAGTCCCTAATGAATGATTTACAAATGACAAATAATTGGTATTGCAAACTCGGGTTTTCCTCTCACATCCAAAATAAAATTCAGAAAGCTTCTCCATGGCAAGCAAAACCCATCTGCAATCTGAAAAGAAAGAAAATTAAAATATTTTTATGGTTCAAAAGTGGGATAAAAGTTATGTTTGTTAAGATAGCTAAGCATCTCACTGAAGAAAAATATGGAGAAAACAAAAAAGATGAAACATTGTAAAATTCGGTTATCTTAGTCCATTTTCTTAAAAAGAAAAAAGAACAACAAACCACAAATTTTAAAAATGTATAAATTATAATTATAAAAAAAAAAATCACAACACCCCAATATTTCATGTAATAAAGAAGAGAACAGCAAGCAATGATGGGAGTAATCAGGAAGAAACAGGGTGTGTGCTTGTATCTTTTTCTTAGATTATGCTTCCTTTCTTTTATTCTCCCTGAAATACAAGGGTTTATCCTACAGATAGGGCACCTGGCACTTTTTTTGGATTCCATTAATACAGAACTCGTTATTTCTGTACAAACAAGTGAGCTTTCTGTTGGTGGAAGATAGAAATCAGAATCTCATGTATGAATAAATTTTGGTTGGTGCGTCCTTGTTGGGTCTACAGGGTCAGTGTATCAGTATACAAGCGAATCACCCTCATCCAGTAGTCTTCATAAAAAAGTCATTTATCAGATGTTGTAGTCTCATAACATTACTAAGCCGATAGTCTTTTATTATGCCACAGGGATGCACACACACCCCAGTCATCCACAAGTCGTCCTTGAGCATGTCCTCTCCATAGGATGCTGATGTACACATGCAGTTGAATGCCAGGCCTCTTTTCATCTGGGGTTGTTCACAAAGCATGCTCAGTGATATCTAATGCAAGGCTGACAAAGCTGGCAGTACCTTTTTTATTTTTAAAAAAAGATAGTCTGAGGTGAAAGAGGAAAAAAAAAAAAAGGTATTTTCACAGTTCAAAAAAGAACTTCAAAAATATTTCAGAAAGTAATATCTTGGGTGCACTCCAAAGCACTTCAGAGTTGACTGCCAAAGGATTAAGTCTCCAGTAAGATAAAAATATCTGTGTACAAACACACAGACAAACACAAACACATTCAATATATGTCTAAAAACATATTCAAATAATATTAAATGATTCAAACTGTCAGAACCATGAAGACTACAGACAAGACCACAGTCCCTGAATAACTGTTGCTTTGCCCTTGTGTCTGAAGTTCACAGAAAGTTTGCCAGAGTGAGACTGTCTAAAAATCCAAGCTCCAAGAATGTCTCCTACCTTACTGCCACAGTGCAGGAGGCATCTCTTCCAGGAAGACTTATAGGCACTTTCCAGAATTAGGGTACCAGGTACCCTGCAATACCTTATTTCCCACACTAATAGGGAGACTTCAAACACAGGTAAGCCTATTTTTCAGCTATTAGGTTTATTAAAACTTCTGAAAACTTGCTCTGAGTTTATTTATTAATTAATATTTGTTTTCTAAGTTTGTTCTGAATTCAACTGTTGCTTTTACCACTACACACTTTCTAGTGCTGTTTTATTATGACACCTCTGAAAAATCCTGTTTTCTTAAAAGGGAATAAACACCATAAATTTCTGGCAAAGGGTTACTGTCTGAAGGAACAGATGGTACTTCCCTTGGTAAACAAGAATCTAAATAGCAAGTGTAACTGTCCTGGTAACTAGTCAAAATCACATTTTGGCCAGAACATGCAACAGTTCCATGTTGCCAGCAGCTTGGCCAGTGGCCAGGGGGTCATGCCCGTTCACCTCACACCACCTTACCATTTATTAAATGTCTGTCTTCTACACCTAGGAGACAGAACATAGAATTAATGAAAGAAGGAGAGACCTGGATCTGACAAAGCAATATATTTTCCTCTTGATTAAATATTTCATTAAAAGCTCTACCATTCAGTCACTTCTAAGTTGTGGTAAGGCATGGAGGAAGTTGGTGCTATCTAGCTAAATATGACACATAGACTGACCAATAATAAATAAGAGTTTAATTTCAGCACATATATTTAAGAGTTGAATTTCAGCATATGCTATTTAAGATTGCTCTAAGAACAATGCTTCTTGCAGGTGAATGTTATTAGTAGCCAACAATATTCTGAATATTCTGTGATTATTAAATAAATATTTAATTCAGCATTCTGAACTGAGCCTTGAGGTTTGAGCTCTCTGCTGCTAAGCACAGTGAAAAAGGTTGCTGGTAAAACTAGTCCAGATAGATCATTGCATTGGCAGTCGTGTTTTGTCAGAACACAATGGACATTTCAACAGCTGCATGAGGAAATACAGCTAAAGGAAAGGCATAATTTTCTAGGAATTTTACACTGCTTTTTTCCCCAGTACTCAAAACTATTCCAAATGCTAAAGTGGTGTAGATTTGGAAGATTATTGGAGGAATTCTGTCAGGGTCAGACAAGTGACTGATGGCATAAAATTAAATGTGAGCTTAGCATGCCTTTATTTGTGGTTTAATTATGGTTTGGTTTTGGTGAAGATTGGATAAAAGTCTGTAATTAAAACATACACAAAGAGAAAACCAGTCTTCCTGGTTTTATGATTTTGTAACCTTGAGTGCTGAAAGAACATATTCAAGGGAAGCTTAAGAACAGTCTGTGAAATAACACTTGGCAATACCATGGTGATACTTCACCACTTTATTACATCATAGCACACATCATACCTTAAAAAATTAAATGAAAGGATAAGAAAGGCAGAAAATGTTCAATACGTCCAGGCCAAGTAGACTGCTCCATTACAATCTTTAATTGTAAAAGTTCATATGTTTATCCAAAATTTGAACGTGCATAAGGAAGTATCTCTGTGTAGAGCTGCTCAGGACTATGCATCTTGATTAATTTGAGGAAAATGAATTTTCAGAGCAATTAAAATTGTTCACATAGACTATGCCTCCATACTGAGGAGCTATCATCGCTTTCCATAAAGAAACTACAGGAATGTTTCATTTTATCATGTTTTAGCTATTAATCTGCATCCATCTATGCCTGATAGAAGATGTAATTTGAATGCTTTTTTTTACTTTATCCTCTTCAGGCAATACCTCATAGCTAGACCTGTATCTTCCCGCTCTGCTCTGATTTCCATTCTCCACATTTTCTGTATGGTAAAAAGAGGCATCTGATGTCTCTCTGCACCATTTGCAGCAGCAGTGCACTGTTTTACATCAGCCAGATAATATACAGTATTTTCTCTATACATATTACATACATTATTGCCCTGCTAGTGCTGAGATGAGGGAGGTTGTATGGAGTTAACAGAAGGCAAAATTCTGATAACATAACATATGAGACATAGAATTGTAAGATGCTTATGATCTTTATGTAAATACTTGTGAATGGGGATTTATAATAACACTATTGACAGTGTATTAACTAAAACACCTGTTAAGAACAAGATAAATGGCCAGTCTAGACTGAACATGAAGCTATTACAAAAGTGATGAATGATCTTACTGCTTTTAGAGATTAGCTAAGAACTGGTGGAAACCTCAACTACTCTTTGGTGTATTTCCAAATTGCTACGTGATTCTGATGGTGAGATAGTGAGGCATATATTATATGGCCTGTCTACAGACTGCATAATGAGTACAGAAATACATTTTACATTCTTTATTTTAGTCTAAAAATGAATTTTCAAAATATTGATATGATTTAGATTAAATAATTAAAAATATAGTTCAGAAGAAAGAAAACAAAATATTACCATTGTACTTGATAATGATAGACTTACTAAAGGTGACTGTGCTTTCATTACATGCTGCAATTTGGACCACAAATCAGGCATTCAATTTTTTACATCAGCCACTCCACTATTTTGGTGTTTAGATATATATATATAAAAAAAAAAAAAAAGGAAAAAGTCAGAAATCAGCTTCTGTTTATAAAACAAGGTATCATTTAAATCTAAGCTGAACAAAACCAGCTGTGAAAAGCTTTTGTCCTTCTGATGTCAGGTCAACATATTGCAATATTAATATGCAAATGTCACAGATCAAAGTACACAATTAACAGTGACATTTGAACTACCATTTTTATTAATGGTATCAATATTCCTTGAAAACTAATTCCAAATGTGGGCATGGATATAACTTAAAGTATGATTTATAGAGCACAGAGCAGTAGATCACAAAAAATAATTTTTTATAAATAAAAGGCCTTTAGCTTTTGTACACAAATGTTTTCATAAGCCTATCAGAGGAATGCACAGTCTATTAGCCTATGCTAATGTCATCATGTCTCTTCCGTCTTTGTTATCCTAAATGAGTTTGGAAGCTGAGTTCTCAGATTTGCACCAAAGTTTGGGTGAGGACAAAGCCTGTTTCAGGTGGGAATTAGGCTCAGCATTATGGAGCTCTCATTGCTGACAAGCGTCTCTGGTGGGAAGGTTGACAAGATGATGTGGGTTAGATCTTGCTTCCTCCCAAGCGCACAAAGTTGACTGATTCCAGGGAATGTGGTATTGTATGACCTTTCAGATTCACTTCATATTCACCACAACCATTGTGTGGAGCAGGTCAGCAGTGTTCAGAGCACAGTGGCTGCCATCAAACTGTCTGCAGCATGCAAAATACATGACAAGCACAGATGTTAGATACAAATGTTAGGCAGCAGCATGCAGCACACGGGTACTTTCTGCACAGCAAATAGGGCTTCTGTGTCTGCCAGCTCAGCAGTTGCCCCTGTATGCTGCAGCCTCAGTGGCTACATGGATGTGAAACAGAAGTGAATCAGAACTAATCTCTGGCCCTGAAGCATAATGGCATGGCACAGCTTGAATCCCTGTGGCAAAAATCCCTTACTCACCAACACAGAGTAGTCTTCCTCCAGCCTTTAGGGATGGTTCCCAGCCCATGCTGGCCCTTGACCAACACCCAGGAATTGCTCAGGAGACTCATCATAGGCATGCATCAAAAAGCGTGCCAAGAAAGGACTGTGCAAACAATTTAATGGCACAGACTGTATTAGCTCTGCTTAGTTTTATGGGGAAGATAACAGTGATCTAGGGATCATTCATGCTCGGGCAGTGAACAGCAGCATGATCTCTGCCATCCTAGAAAATATCATTCATCTGCTACAAGCTGGTGCTCCTTTGCCTGCTCTAACCCTAACTTTTCTCTTTCTAGGCCCCACTCCTTCCTTTCCGCTTATGGAGGAGGGTCTTACCAGTTTTTCTCCTTAAGGCCTCTCAGCACAGGAAGCAAGCACTGCAAGGGAGCTTAGCAAGGTGCACAAACTCAGCCCTGGCCAGATCTTACTGAAACCAATGTCCTACTAAAAAAAAAGTTACTGAAGGATTGGCTGCTGCCCAGTAATGTCAAGAAGTAACTCCAGATATATGATGTTGTATCTCTGCTTTAAAAATGCCAAGCAAGACATAGCAGCTAGTATTTAAAAGTGTACAGAGTAAAATATGTTTCAGATTACTTTCAAAAACTCTCACAGTAGATCCAGCAAGACAAAACATTTGAGCTGGGTGAAAATGGCTTTGCAGAGGAAAATAATAAAAGCAATGTGAAAATATTTAATCTACAGTGTCCATTGTTTGGAAAAGATTCTTTTCTTAAAATCCCTGGAAGTTGTAATATTCAACATAGTTGAAATGGTATCTTCCTTAATTTCTTTTTCATAAGAAAAAACCTCACCAAACCAGCTGATGGAGTTCCTTATTCCTTGAAATTGGTTGGTTTCAGATTGACAAGCTAAAGAAATGCAAAAATTTCTGTGTTAGACTGGATGCAGGACTGTACTGGAATGGTGGTGGGAACATGGTTTGCTATGTATTTTAGTGCCATGCACAAAACCAAAATTTATTTCTCCTCAGTCTTTGGCCTTTTTTAGAGGATACTTGAAAATAGATATCAGCTACAGTGACAAATTCAATAAAAGCTTGCTGGAAGCCACGGCAGATAGCAACACCAATCCATAGATCAGCATTTCAGTGTTACTATTCTTCAGACTGTGCAGATGGTGATTTGCTTAGTGCCTTCTCTTTTCAGGCACTGGCCCTAGTTTCAGGCACTATCTGTCCCTTATCTCATTTGCATCATTTTCTTTCAGAATAATAGTCTTTAAATTTCACAATATTTTTAAGCTCTGTGGTTCCAGAATGACCTAGATAGTGGCAGACATCTGGAAAAAAAAGGACAGATACAGAGACAGAAGTGCTATAGATTATGCTTACTCAGCATGCAGGACTATCATGCTGAAATTCATTGTATAATCACAGAATCACTTAATGGTAGGAATTGAAAGGTTGTTGGTAGGCTGACGGCCCTGTAATTTCCTGGGCCCTCCTTCTTGCCCTTCTTGAACACTGGAGTGACATTGGCTTTCCTCCAGTCCTCAGGCACCTCCCCTGTTCTCCAGGACCTTTTGAAGATGATGGAAAGTGGCTTAGTAGTACCATCAGCCAGCTCCCTCAGCACTTGTGGGTGCATCCCATCAGAAATCAAGGACCTCTGGGTGTCCAGTGTGCCTAAATGATCTCTAATCCCATCCTCCTCAATGAGAGTCTTACTTCCTCCAGACCTTCTCTCTTACCTTCAGGGTCTGGGATTCCTGAGGTCTGGCTTTACCAGTAAAGACTGAAGCATAGCATTCCATAACTCAGCCTGCTCTGTATCCTCCATCACATAATGTATGTCAGCTCCTTCCTTCTGAGCCAGATCATGCAATGGGCTATACTACTCAGTGAAGGACAGCTTCAAGACGTATAAGACCAATTTAAAGAGTAAATAAACCTCTGTCTTTCCTATCTCCAGTCACCTAGCAACTGAATATTTACTTTTTTATATAACGCATATAAATTTCCATGCAAGCCCTTGGCTATGACTCACCTTGCGATAAGAAGTGATGCAAGAAACCTTCATTTAAGGCCCTGTTCTGAATCAAGAGGTTCTTCTTGCTATTGCCTACACTTATTCCTTAGCAATTATACATTAGTAATATTTTCCTGACTTTGAACAGAAAAGCTACTGTAGGCTTAACTATTTTCTCATGAAAATTTCATTGAAAGTCTCATATTTCATTGATTTCTTATGGTTTCAATAAACTGGTTTCCAACCAAAACTCTATTCTTAAATACCTTCCCAGTCAGTGCTATCTAAAAATATACATTATCAAGTACCAGGTGATACATATATAAGCCTTAGAATTTGCTGAAAGACCACGGTTGTAAAGACCAGGTTGAAAGACCAGCCTCACAGTCCAAGGTCAGTATGGCACCAGTGCCACATTCAGCTCCTAGGTCTAAAGTTTACCCACCGTTCACAAATAAACACAGCTTTTCTTCAAAAATTTTTAATTTGGGTACATATCCATGTTACAAACACATATAGGTTTAACTATTTTGCTATTTGTTCCAAGAAAAAACAAAAAACAAACAAACAATCACAAAACAAAACAAACAAAAAACAAACAAGCAAACAAACAAAACCCCAAATAAAAATAATTAGAAAATAAACCCAAATCCAAAGCGGGGTTGTTTATTTTTTTCATGAAAATCTTAATTCTGTGTTGGTATTTAGCATTCTGATAGTCAAGACTATCTGATGTAAAGGTTTTTTACCTAAATTTCCTTCTACTTAATTTTCTATATTCTATTATTTAATAATTTTCAGATTCTTTCTGGAGATAGGAAATCCAGTTTCTTAGTGTCACTCATGCCTACAAACTTTAGCAGTAAGCATCTTATTAAAATAAGGGCAGCAACATTAGAAAGCACCAGAAGGCATGTACACAGAAATACTCACCTAAAGATGTATGTGGGCTGCCTGTCCTTGAATACTTTTATAATTACCAGTGGTAACAACACAGGGCTGTGTCGTGCTCCTAAATTTTCTTGGAACAGCTCTGCAATCTTTTCTACATCACCATAGCTTTTTGAACTCTATTCTTATGTGAAAGGAAAAGAATGATAACATCTTGGTTGTGAACTGCTGTATTTGTTGGTTGCATCTGAGATGAGGTTCTTCAAGGTGTTCATTGCAGTTTCCTAAGCATCTGTAGACTAAATGGATTTTCTGAATTCTTAATAAGATATGTACAGTATGTTCCAAAATAAACTCCATAAATGGAAAGGACGTTGCTGGGTGACCTTATTCACTAAGTTTATCAAAATGCCTGTGTAAAAACTTTGATGAGGGTGACTTGGTATACACTTTGTCTCTTTAGGCATGGTCCAAAGCTTATTTAGCTCAGCGCTCAGTGCAAAGACTAACTACATAGGTTTTAGATTATACTCTGATTCTCCATTGCATCCTTTCAAACACCCCTCTCTTTCAGGCATCCTCAGCTTCCTTCATCTGGGATTTGTTTCTTGTCATGTCTTAGCTCCCCCTTTTGCTTTGAAGTGTCTGTGACACTTTGTCTCCTCATTCTCTTCACAAAATGCTTTTGTTATATTCTCTGAGTCCAGGAGAAGTTTTAAAATTAAAAAGTTCAAATATTTATTCTCACAGTAAGCAGCATGCAATTTTATTCATGAAGTTAAAGTAATAATAGAGCCAATAGCAAAGGCAACATCCTGATCTGTATCATTGATTCTCATCTTTGTGCATCAGCCCCACCTGAGAAATGCCTTCCTAAGGCCCAGAGTTCCTCGCTACCCTGAGTACTGCTCTTCTCTCATTCCCACAGGCTATCTAAGGCCTGCTGCCTCATCTCCTCAAAATTCCCCTCGAGCTGTGCAGGGCAGAGGCAGCTGAGGTGGTTTTCCACATCCCTTATCACTTGGGAGTGGTGTGGCAAGGATCTTGTGCTTGCACTACAGAGATTCTACTGCTATAACTACATTGTGGGAAGTCACATCACAAGTGGATGCCAGTGAACTAGGGAGAACTGTGGTAATATTATATATAAATAACAATATTCATAACCTTGTATTGCTTTGAATTGACATACAGAGGAAAAAGCTTATAAGAATAGATGGCTTGATGGACACAAACAATGCTTTGTGAACATGAAGCGCCAGTCCTTATTGTTTCACAGACCAGATTTTGGTGGGAGAAGCAATATCAAAAATATTGAATTGTGAACAAGGCTTTTTCTGCAAAGCCCTTCAGTGGAAACTTAGCATATATTAATAGCTTCCCTGCTGGTCTAGTTACATCAGCTACACAGACAACATAAGGGGAGCTGACAAAAGTTGACTTTCTTCTGTACAGTTAGATCTGCCAAGAGGGACAGGTTGCACAGTCTCATCCAGTAAGGCAACACAACTGCAGCACCAGCTGACATTGCTACTCTCTGCAGCTCATGCCTAGACCTATCCTCCAAAGAAGCAACATTCAGTCTGGACAGATCCACAGGATTCAGATCCATCTCTAAACTTGCTAGTTCACAGTAAAAATATTAAGTCAGGCTTTAAAAACAGCAACCACAGTTGACTAGTCATTCTCAGAATAATTGTGAAGTATTTGACCTGACTGCAGTGAAACTAGAATTTATCCCAGTAAGAAGTCAAATCCTTTGTTCAAATACTCCTACATCAAGAGCTGTTTAGCACAGCAATGTCTGTCCTTGCATCATCAGATGCACACCATGTCCCATTTTAACCAATAGCAAGTAATGTAGGCAGGTCAGAAAGGCAGAATAATAGCTTATAAAATATCTTCATTAATCATCAGAAATGTTGGCATCCTCCCTTTCTCCAAAAACATCACGGCTGTGCAAATAAAGTAATAAAAGTGATGGTGACAAAACAAAGCACAAGTGACACTTTTTGTCTTACATGTACAATAGGAGGTTATAAATTTGTTGGTTTTGCTAATGTGTTAGCTTTGTTAGAGTCCATCATAAAAGCAGAACCTTCCTTCTATCTGGACACCTTGTCTCTTTTTTTTTTTTTTTATGTGAGTGGGGATATCCCTTTGTGTACCTTGTCAATAAGTAGGAAAAAAAATTCTGAACTCAAAAGTATCTCAAAATAGAAAAAAAAAGATAAGAAAAAAAATATAAAAACTGTCAAAATACTTTCAGGATAAAAGATGGGAGAAAACCAGTGTGTTATTGCTGTTATGATTGCTTTTTGCATGAACATCATTTTGCTCTTGGGGACAAAAAAATAACAGAAATTGGAGATATATAAATGTTGTTAGAGTTAAAATATATTCTAATTTCCTACAATTCCTAATGCTTAGGCACAAGTTTGCTTTCACATGTTTAGATATTTGAAAAATTATCATTGCCCGACAGTTCTAATATGGAAAATAATTAACACTGTTATGGTTTTCTTCACCTGGCACTTGACTGCAACTCAACAGTTGGATGTGTGCACATAATCTTTGAACACAGGTAATGAAATGATAACGTGCTATAATAATATGATAATTAAATATGTCTTTGGCACTTCAGTCTTCTGCAAGTCAGCTCATAGTGAGAAGATATCATAATACTAGAAAAACACTGGACTAGATGATCTCCAGATGACCCTTCCAACTCCTATCATTCTGTGATTCTGTGAAATGTAATGTGTGAAATATTTACACTTTCTATAGACTTCTTATAGTTTATGAGACTCATCTTACTGAGATCATTATTAAATAGAAATACATCCCTGCAGGCTTCTTTTCAATTTAAGGGAGACAAAGCTGAGAAACATGGTGTACAAGTAAAAGCTTGTGGGGTAGAAATGAATGATTATATAAAGAAATTAGATTCTCTGGCATGAAGTTTCATATCTGCACAGTCTGCTCATTACATTTCACAGCAACCCTACAGTTCAAGAAACTTTTTGTCAAGCAAGTAAGAATACATCAAGCAAGGTTTGTAATTCAACAAGAAAAGTCATTTCTATTCCTACTAGTCCTTTCTAGCAGAAATGAGAGGCGAAAAGGAGAACCACATCTTGTTCATTAGCTACAGGATGGATTAGTTTCACTGCAAATAGGGAGACCTGTCATGAAATAACAGCCTAGCAGCATGTCATGCTGTGTGGAAATGTTTTTAAATGCTGCCATGCCTATTGTACAATCTCTCTCCAAATAATGTGCTCTCTAAATCTTTCAAAACATTTCCTCTTTAGATGTCCCTTTTTAATATTATGTCCATGAGCCAAATTCAGTTAATGGAGTGAGGTTTTATTCATTTGTGAAATACAAAACAAAGCAAAACAGATTGTCAATAAACTTTATGTTAGAATTATTCTATAATTATGTTTGACTTGTCCATTGGTCTTGTTTAGGTTGTTGTCAAGGTCTAGCACTGGGGGGGCACTAGATAAATGACACTCTATTAACACCTCTCCCATTCCAAAGGGGAAGAGAAAGGTAATAAGGGGAAAAAAGACTTAAAAGTTATAACATAAAGCTTTAAAACAGTTTTAATGAAAATAATAACAATAAAATTAAATATATATAAATATATACAAAATCAA
>JANIJG010013335.1:0-23948 GCA_024611175.1 Megaceryle torquata | reverse complement strand
TAAGAAGCAGATTCAGGAGCTGGATTCTGGAACTGGATTCAGAAACACACCAATTGGGATTGAAGGCAGAACAAAGTCCTCCTTGGATGTCAGCCATTGAAGAAGAGCGACTGACCGTGGTAATCCCTCTGCTTTATACTGAATATGATGTATATGGGATGGAAGATCTTGGTCCTGTTCTGTCCACTCCACCCTGCAAGTGCAGCCTCTTACTTACTGCACCCCTAGTGTGGCACACAAGATTTAGCAATGACCTTGGTCTGCACAGGAGCAAGTATAAGCAAGAGCTTTTCTCCATACCAGTCCTTGGTAATAACTAAAAACATCGTGTTAAGACTTTTAGAAGCCAACATTGTCTGTAAAACTATGTCATTACCTTCAGAAAGTGCAATAACTTAGAGGATACTGACCTGAAAATTAAAATCACTGAACAGAATTATCTCTGTTATAACTCAAACCAGGACTATTTTCAACTTGATAGAGTAGAAGTGCTTTCCTTGATGCCTTCTTTATGTGAATGTAGGCTGCAAGTTCTTGGCACTTAAAATAGAAGTAATTTCCCCTTGTAACTACAACTGTTTCCACTGCTGTGAGGTGCTTCTCCACTCTGTGAGTGTCATTAAAGAGGTTTCATTCTATGCCACACATATGCCCCAGTCTCTAAATCCAGTCTTTATACATGAGCTACCCAAACTTAAAAACCCATCAATTTATTTAATTTTGAGGCTGTTTAGAATACTGTAGTAGATATCAGAAGCGCTAAAATGGTCATTCTCATAGCTGTTCAGAGTTCTCATTGAATAAGGATGTAAAATGAAAAATGCAGGTGTAATATGGTGATAGATTGAGACAGGCAGAGATGTTGAGTTTTCATCCAAACTTTGAGCAAAATCTAATGGTACAAGAAGCGTTTAAAATCAGAACCCAGTTCTATGATAATTCAGTGGCATGTTTTAATCATAGTGAACTATTTGGAAGAACAGTGATCATACATAGCATGAGATAGATAGAAAACGGACCTGTTTGTCAATGATGAACTGGGAGAAGGTCCAGATGGAAGGTTTACTTTTTATTATGGCTTTCACGCAGAATTGTTCTAGTGTGTTACCAATCTCTGCTAAAGGACAGAGTTTCCTTGTATGCAACCATTAGGGTTACTCAAAATGCCTGCAAATCAAAGCACATATGATCTAGTTTTAAGTTTTCAAGTCTTCTCTTAAAAATCTCTGAGGCATATACCACAAAAAAAGCCAAATATCTGCTTCCAAAATGATGAAGAGTTCACTAATTATCTGGCTGAGCTATTACACCAGTCTAGACAAGCCCCAGAAATGGATCTATTCCTTTGAAAAATACTGAAATACCTTTGAAAAATACACACTTCAGACATACTGATGAAGGCCTTTTAGCAAACAATGAAGAATCAGCTTACATTTATCATACAGAGATTATCACAGAAGATTTTAGATTTATTCTTTAATAAGTTTAACTGAATTAAATTATAATAACCAACAGGCATGTATTCTCAGAATATCTAAAGAAACTATGTGACAGCAAGCACTGGTATTAAAATGTAGAACTTTGAGTTTCTCAATTGTTTTGGTTTGTTTTGTTTTTTAAACTGGTTTATGTAATTTTTTGGGGGACTGAAAAACTTCATCAATCCATTGTCTAGTCTAATGACATGAGAGTTGAAGAAAAACTCTTTATTTTTATTTACTGACCGAAGGATTTTATACTGCCATTGTCCCTGGAAGTATATGAGCAGCATTTATGTAAAGGTGGTTGAAAGAGCAAAATCTCTTCATGTAACTGTAGATATTTTTCTCTTCTCAGAGCTAAACACTCTTCTCTTGTTGAGGATTCTTTGTAGGAAATGGGTATTGCTTCTCGTTTGCAAAGGAAAGATGGCCTACGTGTTTTCATGGTCTGCATGTTCATTTGCCCACAAGTATCTCCCATACTAGGTGTTCAACAAGCTTGTTCATTTCAGTCATATATAGATGGAGAAAGAGGAAGCAACATTACAGCCTTAAGTCCTGAGAAGTTTCAAACAAGTCAGGAGCTGGCTTTATGATACCCGCCCAAATCTCACCACAGAAAGCAGATAAAATTTATCCATCCTACACTCAGGTGGTCAGCAGTGTGCCAGTTCATCAATGGTCACAGCAGTTCTGTCCTGACAGTCAGCAGAAGTGTAGCTCTGTGCCATCCCTAGCACGAATGGTGTCTTCCCCGGCATGTACTGAGTTTTGTGAAATGAGAAGGGGAAGCATTAGAATAACAAAAAAAGATGCAACATCATTCAGTTTCATCCATTCATTGAAAAGCTTGTTTAATTTAGATATTTGATTTTGTTGTTTCAGAGACAGAACCTTTTTAGGCTGTTTAGGCTTTTATTTTCCTATAGAACTGTTTTAGTGAATGTTAATGGGCATTATGAATACTTAAAGATACAAAGTGAATGAGAGCCAAGGCTGCTCAGCAGTTCCCAGAGGAAAGTGGTTTGATTTAGAACAAACACTGAATTGGGCCCCAAATTCCATCTCCAGTTTTGCCATCTATTCCCCACAAGGTCTCTGGAGATGGACTTTGTTCCCCTTCCATGGGTGGTAAACAAAGATAACAAGATGCATTCAATCTTGTAGCAGAGATACAATTGTTAAAGTTTATGATTCATTTGGGTGCTGTTGTGAGGAATGCTCTAAAAGAGATCATAAGGAAAGGAATAATTCTGCATTCATTCCATGGTGTAACCACTAGATAAGTAACAAGGATAAAAATAGTGAAGAGATGTTGGATTCTCTAAGCATACCTCACTACATTGAATGAAGCTGGGAACAGGGGAAGAATACAAGTTGTGTTATCAAAGACTGGCACATATATGATTCCAAATTAAGCATAGATGGGCAGCCTAACTTCTGGTATCTCATAACTTTGAATGCTTGGCTTTTCAAATGGAACATTATTTCTTAATTAGGTAAAAATGTAGTTTCAGTCAACTGCATTGTGAAAAAAAGTCTGCTGAAAAATATCCACTGAAGTGACACTTCATGGTTAGAATTTGTGCTGTGTAGAATGGGCAGCAGTTGGTGGCATATTAAAGAAGTTGAGAGATCACTAGAATACAGATTCTTCAATCCAGCAAATGAGTGGCTTGGAAGAAACTCCCCTTGCTGTGTGTGGCTAGCCTGTGTACTTATTCTGTAGCCTTTGCTCTCTCAGCAGTCATTTAAAAAAGCACTTAAATATATTAGCTTTGAGGCATGAATCTCAAGCATCACCTCAGCTTTCCTACACCAACCTGTATGATTTAAAATAATCATATCACACTTGCAGGCTCTCATCCTACTGGGGGACTTTAACCACCCTGACATTTGCTGGAAAAGTAGCATGGCAAGCTATAGGCATTTCAGGAGATTCCCGGAGTGCCTGGATAATAACTTTTTAAAGCAAGTAATAGACAGCCCTACCCGAGGGGATGTGGTTTTAGACCTAATGGTGACCAACACAAGTGAACTAGTTGGGGGCATCAAGACTGAAGGCAGCCTGGGCTGCAGTGACCATGCACTGCTTCAGTTCACTGGGCTAATGAGTATAGGACAGTTGAAAAGCAAGGTCAGCACCCTAAATTTTAGGAAAGCAAACCTTCAGCTCTTCAATGAATTGCTCAACAGGACCCCTTGGGAGGCAGTCCTCAGAGATAAAGGAGCAGAGCAGAGCTGGCAGATCTTTAAGGAGCTTTCCATAGAGCACAAGAGCTCTCAATACCAATGTGCAGGAAATCAGGCAAGAAGGGAAAAAGACTGGCACGGCTGAGTCATGAACTGCTGTCTGAATTAAAGAACAAGATGAAATTGCACAAACAGCTGAAACAGCGACAGGTATCCTGGAGGAAATAAAGGGATGCTGCACAGTTATGTAGGGACAAAGTCAGGAAGACCAAGGCGCAGCTAAAGCTGAACTTGACAAGGGATACAAAGAAAAACAGAGGGATTCTATAAGTATCTAAATCAGAAAAGGAATGTCAAAGAAGGTGTACCCCCCCTGGTGATTAACAATGGCAAATTTGTGAAATGAGAAGGGAAAGCATTAGGATAACAAAAAAAGATGCAACTTCATCCAGTTTTTAGTAACAACAAACAAGGAAAAGGATGAGGTACTCAATAACTTTTTTGCCTCAGTTTTCACTGGCAACCTCTCTCCTCACAGCCCTCAAGTTGGTGGCCCACAGAACAAGGACCAGGTAGACAAAGTCCCTCCCACTGTAAACAAGGACAAGGTTCATGATCACCTGAGGAACCTGAACATATATAAGTCCATGGGACCTGATGAGGTGCATCCCAGAGTACTGAAGAAGTTGGCTGATCCAGTTGCTGAGCCACTCTATAATATTTGAGAAGTCATGGCAGTCAGGTGAAGTCCCTTGAGACTGGAAAAAGGGTAACACTGTGCCCATCTTTAAAAAGGGTAAAAAAGAAGACCCTGGGAACTACCTCTCCGTCAGCCTCACCTCTGTGTTTGGGAAGATCATGGAACAGATACTCCTGAAGGATATGCTAAGGCACATGGAGGACAAGGAGGTAATCCTAGGTAGTCAGCTTGGATTTACTAGGGGCAAGTCCTGCCTGACAAACATAGTGGCCTTCTACAATGAAGTGACTGCATCAGTCGACAAGGGTAGACCTATAGATGTCATCTACCTGGACTTCTGCAAGGCTTTTGACATGGCCCCCTACAACATCCTTATCTCTAAGTTGGAGAATTACGGATTCGATGGGTGGACTTTTCAGTGGATAAAGAACTGGCTAGATGGTCACATCCAGAGATTGATAGTCAACAGCTCAATGCCCAGATGGAGGAAGGTGATGAGTGGTGTCCCTTAGGGGTCTGTGCTGGGACCAGTGTTGTTTAATATCTTCATTAATGATATTGACAATGGCATTGAGTGCACCCTCAGCAAGTTTGAAGATGATACCAAGCTGGGGGGTGCAGCTGATATGCCAGAAGAATGGGATGCCGTCCAGAGGAACCTGGATAGACTGAGAGGTGGGCTCAGATGAAGTTTATGAGGTTCAGCAAGACCAAGTGCAGGGTCCTGCACCTAGGCTGTGTCAACCAGCATTATCAGTATAGGCTGGGAGAAGTTATACTGGAGTGCAGTCCTGTGGAAAGGGACTCAGGGGTGCTGGTGGATGAAAAACTGGATATGAGCCACTAATGTGCAATTGCAGCCCAGAAGGCCAATCACATCCTGGGCTGCAGCAAAAGAATTCTGGCCAACAGATCAAGAGAGGTGATTCTGCCCCTCTACTCTGCCCTGGTGAGACCTCACCTGGACTACAGCATCCAGTTCTGGAGCCCCCAGCACAAGAAAGATGTAGACATATGGGAGCATGTCCAGAGGAGAGTCACCAAAATGATCAGGGGAATGGACCATCTCTCATGAAGACAGGCTGAGGGAGTTGGAGCTGTTCAGCCTGGAGAAAAGAAGGCTCCAGGGGGACCTTATAGTGACCTTCCAGTACCTGAAGGGGCCTACATGAAGGCAGAAGGTCTATTCAAAAGGGTTTGTAATGATAGGACAAGGAGCAATGGCTTTAAATTGGGAAAGGATAGATTTAGATTGGATATTAGAAAAAAGGTTCTTTAATATGAGGGTGATAGACCACTGGAATGGGCTGCCCAGAGAGGTGGTGGAGGCCCCATCCCTGGAGTCATTCCAGGTCAGGCTTGATGGAGCTCTGAGCAACCTGCCTGAGGTAGAGATCTCCTTACTAGTGTAGGAAGGTTGGACCAAATGACATCTAGAGGTCCCTTCCAACCTAGAACATTCTATGATTCTATATACCAAGTACTGTCTTGAGTGTTTTCTCATTAACTTTGTAGTTTTCAAAAACTACTACATTTGTTTCAGCCTTCACCCCTTTATAAATAGATCTTCACTGTAGTTGAGAGATATAAGGACTCATTGAAACTAAAGTCAGGAGTCTTGAAATACATTATTATTTTCAAAAAGCAAAATTGCTATTAGGCCAAACTCTTAATTTTCTGGAGGGAAGAAGCAGAATAGTAGGTCAACTGAAAAAAAAAGGACTTGAGAAGACTTCTTTGAAGTAGTTTATAAGAGGCTGTTCTCGTTTAGGAGAAAAAGAAAAAAGAAAAACCCTTTGGTTGGTATCTATGACATGTCATGTGACAAGCTGCTATTTGAAAAGACTGTTTATAAATGAGAAACATCTGAGAAACAATTTTGGAAGAAAAGCTCTCTGATATGCTGCAAGCATACAGGAACATGTAAGAAAGTAAGGGTTTGCTAGGTCCCTCATAAGGAAGTAATATTGACTGTAGTTTTGGGACATTTAAAATAAACACCTTCAGTTCTAAAAGGAACTTCTGTATACTCAGTCTGCAACTCTCCCTGTTCTTTGAGTTTCCTTCTGCTAAGAACTGGACTCTTCTGATGTTTTGCATCTTTCACAGCAAGAAACAGCAAAGTAGCTCAGCTGATAGCTGAGCTCTACAACCCACTAGATTGTTGTGGTGAAGAAAAAGTCCATCGTCTGGAAGCTATATGTGAAGAACTTAGTATGTTCATCACAGAGACAAATCACAGACACAGAGATGCAACAGCATGGAAAGGAATGGGTTTGCACTTTGTGGTCTGCAATACTTTATCCCTCTGAATTTACTGTGTGGATGTTTGAGACAAGGTTTACCATAGAATCACAGAATGGTAGGGGTTGTAAGGGACCTCTGGAGATCATTGAGTCCAACTCCCCTGCCAGCACAGGAACCCCTAGGGCAGGCCACACAGGAACAGATCCAGGAGAGTTTTGAAAGTCTCTAGAGAAGGAGACTGCACAACATCTCTGGGCAGCCTGTTCCAGTGCTCTGTCACTCTCACAGTGAAGAAGTTTTTCCTCATGTTGACATGGAACTTCCTGTGTTCCACCTTGCTACCATTACCTCTTGTCCTATCACAAGGCACAACTGAAAAGAGAGTGGCCCCTTCTACTTGACGCCCACCCTTCCAGTATGTGTAAACACTAATAAGATCCCCTCTCAGAATTCTCTTTTCCAGGCTAAACAGTCTCATGGCTCTCAGCCTTTCCTCATGAAAGAGATGTTTCAGTCCCTTAATCAGCTTCATAGGTCTCCATTGGACAATCTTTAGTATTTCCCTGTCCCTCTTGAATTGGGGAGACCAGAACTGAACACAATACTCCAGATTGGTCTCACTTGTATAGAGTAGAGGGGTTGGAGAACCTCCCTCGACCTCCTGGCCACAATCTATGCACCCCAGGAAAATTTAAGAACTATCTCTATGACAAAAAATGGTTAGGCACTTAAAATTGTTGATATTGATGCCAGCAGTTAGAGGATTAGATTAAACAAAAAAAGCGAACAAACTTCAGACAGCAGCATTTCTGAAGTAGTGAGGAACTTTTTGACCTATAAATTAAATGACAGACTAACTAATAGTGCCTGATTTGTAAACTTAACAGAATATCTTTAAAAGTTATTTAGAGGAGTTAAATTTCTTTAGCAGAATATCTTATAAGGAGAAAAGAATAAAAAGAGGAATTGAAGAAAGGTGCTGATAGAAAATCAGTAGAAATAATTCATTTCATGCTACAAAGTTTTTCTTGTATTTTATCAAAATTAAATATGAATCAAAGGACTCTAGGTCATCAGCCATGCATCAAACTAATAGTTACAAAAGTATTTTTAATTGGTAGGTTTTCATTTCAAGTTTTCTGAAGTTAATAATATTGTATTTTGTAGATGGGAACCTTGAAGACTGAATGACTTTTCGAGCATTATGCAGCACTTTATTAGTGGATGGAAGTAAAACACAAACTGAGATTCTGGAATGTTAGTTTGACATCTTACACCACGGTGCCTTCCTAAAAATGAGAGATGACTTAGGACTCATGGCCAGGCAAACTTTGTGATAACCTTTTTTAATGAACCTGTGATGAAGTCCACTGAGTGACAGAAAAATCTTGTTGCCTTCCTACTTTCATTGTGAACCTGCTACAACTGTCTGTGTGCCTTTTGTGGTTTTGCCTAGTCTGATTTGTCTTTTTGGGACTCTCTTCATGATATGATGACTTTCTGAAATTGAAGGTTCTGAAATTAGGCACAAATTTCTTCTCTTTCTTGGTCCCTCTTTTGTCCTCCCATCTTCTCTTTAATTTCTTGAAAATTTGCAATAATTGAATATATCCCATTTCTTCCAGATTCCCTTGCAGCATTGATTGGTCCAATTTTAGGAATTCACCATACTTGCCATATTTTTTAATTTCACTGTCATCTCTAAGCTACTCTAGGAAAATCAATTATGCTGAGATGAGGTACTGTGGGATGAAAGCTTCTTCCTTCATCCAAAGAACCCCAGGAAAACACCATGTTCCAGATTCTTAGACTAGAAGGCAATCACTGTCCCCTAATCAAGAATGATTAGTCATCTCTAGTAATCATAGAGACAAATGACTACAGGAAAAGACAAATCCTATAGGAAATCAAAGCTTGTTCATAGGCTGCTAGGTAACCATCATTATTGGACTGTAAGATGTCTGTGATTAATTAATTTCTTTTGAACTATGGAAAGTATAAAGCCTGAAAATATTACCTCTGACATAAACAGACCGTGCTCATAAAACTATGTATTTGGATGTAGAGAGATTTGCTACATAACTCATATTACTGTGGTGAGATGAAAAGTGAGATAAAGATTATGATTGTACTCCAAGTTACCAAGTCAGAAAAACAATCCTAAAATCTAAACGTGCAACCCAGTGGCAGTTTTATGTACTCTCTGGCAGCAGTTTGAAAACTAGTAAATATTAATTATTAATAATCTCTAGTATAGCTTGATAGCAGAGAATAAGCCAGATGCTCTTTTACTTGCTCATTGCTGTTCATGGAATTAGCAACATTTACAGCTTGATTGCTATTTAGGTTGCAAAAAATTTCTGAAGATCCTGATCTGCTATGGGTATGGCTCATTAATTTGTTTAATTAGTTCACCTCTCACTATCTATGGAGCTTTTAGAATTTAAAAAAAAAAAAAAAAAAGCAAAACAAACAAACAAAACAAACAAGCAAAACCAGTGAACTTGGAAGTATTTTTTTGAAAAGTCCTGTAGCTGCCTTTTAGAAGAGTACAACATAAGCATTAAACACAGATATTCAATGGCCAAGTCTTCTGCCTAAACTGAGGTCTTCATTTTCTTTTCTGTTCAGAGACTTTAGAGACCTGTAGGTAATGAGGTGTCCATAGAATAAAAAGAGGTTGAAGAAGTAATACTGTTTAGGTAGACCGAATTTGTAGTAGTTTAACTGCCTGTGGCTAACAGAATGTAAGAAAGGCAGAAAACAGGAAGCTGTGTTTTAGATAATCAACACAAACAAAAGTAGAATTATGGAAAAATTATAAATATGTATAGAAAAAAGGAGCAAAATGTACATAGATCAGCAGTACAGTGATGAAAATTGGCACTGACCCAAGAGTCATGCCAGTCTGAAGGACAAGAATGTTTTGGGAGCTAACCAGAGCAAGCATAGATAACCTATTGTCTTTGTCCCTCAGCTGATCAGCCAGCTGGCAAAAGCACTCAGTCCCCATTCCCCAGCTGCCAGGTCTCCATGGACTGAGTGGTGATGCTCCTCAGGAAGGACCTGGCAAGCAAAGCACATACAGCCAGGGGCAGGCCAAGAACTAGAGCACAGTGATGGAGTACACACTGAAAAATTAAAGGGCTTCAAGGACACTGTAATCCTGCACGTGCACACACACACACAAAGGAAAATAAGTGCTTTTCTCAGTGAATGATGAACTTCTACTCAGCTTCATTTTTACACAATAAAAGTAGTTACACACTGTGCTTGCATTCTAAATATGTTATGTTCACACCTTCACAGAATCATAGAACCTTAGAATCACAGAATGCTTTGGTTGGAAGGGACCCTAAAGAACACCCAGTTCCAACCACCCTGCCACAGGCCAGAACACCTTCTACTAGACCAGGTTGCTCAGAGTGTCATCCAACTTGGCCTTGAACACTTCCAGGGATGGAGTATACACAATTTCTCTGTGCAACCTGTTCCACTGTCTCACCACCCACACAATGTAAAACTTCCTCTTTATACCTAATCTGAATCTACCCTCTCCCATTATCCCTTGTCCTGTCAGTACAACCCCTTGCAAAATATCCCTCTCCAGCTTTCTTGTAGGCCCCCTTTAGTTACTGTAACACCATAATAAAGTGTCTCCAGAGCCTTCTCCAGGATGAGCAGCTCCAACTCTCTTAGCCTGTCTTTAAAGGAGAGGTGTTCCAGCCCTCTGATCATTTATGTGGCCCTCCTCTGGACCTGCTTGAGCAGGTCCATGTCCTTCTTTTTCTGGGGGTCACAGAACTGAACACAGTACTCCAGGTGAGGTCTCATGAGAGCAGAGAAGTGGGACAGAATTACCTCCCTAGTAGTCACTCTTCTCTTGATACAGCCTAGAATATGGTTGGCTTTCTGGCCTGCAAGCACACATTGCTAAGTTATGTTGATCTTCTCATCAACCAACACCCCCAAGTCTTTCTCCTCAGGGTTGCCCTCAAACCATTCTCTATCCAGCCTATATCTGTGCTTGGGACTACTCATGTGCAGTACCTTACACTTGGCCTTCTTGAGCTTCATAAGGTACACATGCTGAGTGAAAAAAACACTAATATGATTAGCTAAATATATTTTGCTATTGTAGATGCATTGAGCCTGAAGGTCTAAAGAAAAAGAACACCAGACAGAACACTTAGATGGAGATAATACAGCACTATGGAAACAGATAGGACAATTTTTTTTTCTTTTTTTAATGGTTAAGAGCAGTGCCATACCTATAAAACCATTATCCAAATACCTACAGGACTGAGGAGCAGTAAGGATAATATTATAGAGTAATGAAGCAGGAGCTAATAGCTTTCCCAGTAATGCAGGCTGTGAATCCCCATTATTGTTATTTAGCCTGCTTGAAACTAAAGCAAACTTTATCCATGCTAGGTGTCAACTTCAGGCTGAAAAACTCTAAAACTATCCAGTAATAAAATAGAGGGGAAAAAAATGACTGTCCCAAGTCAAGGAAAAATCTTTCTCTTGACTGGAAATGTTTGAACTCCCATGCTCAGCAGCAGGATCTGAACAAATGACACAGGAGTAGCACAAGGGTAGCACAAATCAAACTTTATATATCCATAAAAAAAAGCCTCTTAAAATTGGTCAGGGGCCTCTAAGGCATCTCAGTTCAAACATTCATTTTAGCAACGGGTAGTTAAAATCAGCTGTAAGAAAGAAACATAATTCCAACCTAAATGTCATCATAATATCCACATAAATTACACTGAAATTATTATTTAGTTTGGTCATAATACAACTTGCTTCAGTACATGGGCTTATCATCTGTTTAAGGCACAGAATAGCACTGGGGCCAACAAAGAATACAGTAAGTATGATTAGTTTCATTCAAAATCTTTGTCAGACAAGCATGCCTTTTTCAATGGGAATAAAGAAAGGCAAGGGCATCTTCATCTCTCCTGTCATAGCTGTGAAACCGCAGTAAAGAACATAGTGGTGAACATGTACATTTTCAGCTGAACCTGTGATGAGTGATTAAGGATGATGTACATTTATATTTACATAGCTGTATTTTCAGGTCTGGTGTAATACTGATCTTTTTCATTCTGTGTCCCACCACAAAATCTAAGAAGCTGGCTGCATGTGACAAAGCTCATGCACATGAATAACCTCTACAAAGTGGGGTGGATGGGATGACTCATGGTGTCTGAAGTTCCACACTTGCTTAGATGAGTAAGCAGAATAGGGACTTAGTATTACACAGTTTAAAGAAGGTCACAAAATGGTTTTTTGTTTCAATTTTTCTACTTTGCTCCATGTGTAAGATACAACAAATGCTGCTGGGTTGTAACAAATGGAATAAATTTTAACTAATTAAAATGAAACCTGTATCAATGTGGATTTATTTACAGTAGTGTTCACTTTTCACTTGTCACTCTAACTATCTATGTAATTTTCTTTCTATGTTTCCAAGTTATATTCTGTAGTCATACTTCTATAGCTGCAGATAGTGTTCAGTGTGGTGAAGGAAAAGTATGCTTGTCAACCAAGATAAGTTAAGAATGATAAGGAATTTAGATAAGAATGTCAGAAAATGTTATATTGACTCATCAACATAAACATAATAGGGAGTTTCTAATGCTTTCCAGAACTTCAGTTTCAGAACTGGTTTAAAACATGTGAAAAGTGTTTGCCTAGGGCAGCTCATGTCTAGATGTTGCCTACTGAAGAGTCTGCCCTTGCCCAGCTGGAGATGCTACCAGTCTCTGCTAGACTAAATCCTCTCATCTCACCTCTACTTTCAGCTGCTCTCAGCCTTGATATTTATCTGTAAATGCCATTAGTTAACCACTGGCAGGTAGGCCATTGCCTAGTCTTCTGTGTTGATAAGATACCAAAATGACCCTGACTTTGGGGAAGAGATCAGTTGGAGGCTCTGTGGATGGAAAGTAGGGATCTTTCATAGAATAACTTATGTTCCCTTTCTAGAACATGGCTTGGGGAGTATTGAGCACAGTGGGGGTGCAACTGCTGAATGCTGGAAAAAGTGTTGGGGGAATTCTGGGGAAATAAGGTTCCCTAACATACCAGATTGAACAACTAGTAAGGGAAGGAAGAGTTTATGATAATACTTCACTTAGTATTTCACTAACTATTTTCTTGCTTCCCTGTACTCCAGTCAACCATAGTCCTCAGAGAATCACAGAAGCACAGAATCTTAGGAATTGGAAGGGACCTCAAAAAATCATTTAGTCCAATCTCCCTGACAGAGCAGGATCACCTAGAGCAGGTCACACAGCAACTTTCTCATGGTTGTCTTCTCTTCCTTTTCCAGAGAAAAGCATTCCTCTATTACTCCATTATTTTATCAGTCTTAATAAAACTCTAGTATTTATTTTTCTGGATTTTACAATATATCTACATCTAGGGCTGTTTAGTAACCGCCTGCAGGGATCCAAGATCATATATGTAGGCTGTATATTACCTGTTCAAGTCTGTAGAATACGGTTAAATTTGTGTTCAAGAGACAACAGTATATCATTTTACCTTTCAGGAAGTAAAGCCCCAGACAGGCTAATACTAATGTATAATTTTAGCTTTCTGTTCATGGGTGCTCTCACACAACTGAAAGAAAATATTTTAAGTAGGAAAAAACTAAGCATGTGTTTGTAGACCATAAATGCATATCAGTTTCATGTAACTTTAATTCAGTCGCTTGCTTAGTTGTCCAGTGTCTTGGCCACAGCAGTATTTTTCCAACAGTACCTCAGCCTTGCGTCCTTAACTTCATCTCTACTGTTTATATGTTACTATCTCTAAAAGCACTACTTTGGGAAATTCCCCTAGAAAACCACTGTGAAAATAAAACATTCAGTCACCTACACTGCTCAAGGCACTACAAGCTGCTAGTTATAACAATCTGGTTTACAACACTTTCTTCCCCCCCCCCCCATGACTACTGGGAAATGCTATGCAGAGCAGAGAAGTGTTCTGTCAATCCTCCATCTGATCAGAGATGCATGGAGACAGATAACATGGCATGCAAATTTGCTCAGTCATGGTGTCCAAGCAGCTGTGCTTCCTCACCCAGATATGGAGAAATCTTCCATGTATTGTACTTCTTCCACTTTTCCAGATGCTCATACCACCCCTTCAGCAATGAATTTCACTTCTAATGCAAGTACAGGGGAGAGCAAATGAAATGCATCCCTCTGCTTCAGTTTTCCTGGCTTGACAAACTGGCTGAACCTGCTTCTGTCCCTTCCTCACCTCAGGCTGACAAGAAAAAACATGAAGAATTCCTCCTTCCCTTCAGAGAAGAAAAAGATCAGAAGAATAGGAAGGCGAGTATGAAAGAGAGAAATAATGAAAAAAAAGTTTTAAAATGAAAGGCCTGAACTGAAGTTAGGTGAAGAAGAATGTTCAAGGGAAAAAGAAATAAAAAGAGAAAAAAAAACCCAAAACCAAACAAACCGAAACCAAACTAAACCAAAACAAAAACAAGCAAGCAAACAAAAAACTGTAAAGCAAAACCAAAACAAACATCACCAAAAAGAAAAAAGGAAGTTATTACAGAATTACAGTTGGTAAATTGAAGGGAGATAAGGCAAATGTTATTGTAGAGGAAGTGGAGGAGAGAGTAACATGGGAAGATTAGAAGAAGCAGTCTTGAAGGAAGAGAGATACAAAGAGACATTAAGTATCACTAAAAAAAGAAGCTACAGTGTCATCTTACAAGCAAAGTTATTACACAAGTCCTTTGGTATTCATCATTAGGCTATTAAAAGTTCTGAAACATTTCCAGTAAGCAACCAGCTCCTCAAACCCAAATGCTGTCAGAAGCCTTTGTTCTGACATGTGGATAAACTGATATTTAGCAAAGGACTCCAGTGGATGGGCAGGCTAATACTAGAAAACAGCAACTAAAAAAAAAAAAAAGCTATTTTTCACTCAGCAGCCTCCAGTCTTCAGGTTGATAGGATACCAAAAGGCTGTTTTGTAATATTTACATTTTCTCTTCCTCATTCCTGATATTTCCAGTGCAGGTAAAAGTGAAAAAACAAATAGCTTTTACAATTGCTATTTGAAATATGAAGCAGGCATCTTATTTAAAGGCAACCAACCAGATAAACTAGTTAAAATAACAACCCTTTCTCAATCATCCAGTGTAGGCATCTGAAGGTAAAACATGATAATGCAATCCCATTCACTGTATCCTTGTGCTAGCAACCATTGTTCAATAGAATATTTTTGCTGACATTCAGCTGGCAAAGGGAAGTTATTTAAAAAGCAGAATTACACGCAAAAGACCAACTGACCTAAAAATCTAGTTCATAGTATGAAGGTTACCTAACAGGCACTAGACGGATGTTGACTATATTTTATTCTATAACCTTGTGCATGGTTGATTATACTGTACCACAGAGAGATAGAACAGTTACAAGTGACTGAATCTTGCCAAGCTGTTCCGCACACATATCAGTCAACTTGAATGAAATTAATAATAATGAAATTAAAGCAAATTATTGGTTTAAGCAAGATCCACTGCTATATGTTTTGTATGCTGTAATGTAATTAGAACTGATGAAACTATTAATCATGGAAAAGTATCACATTTTGCCCTTGTTTCTTTTAGTTCCTCTGTTAGTCAGTTAGCACAGGGAAAACATGGATGTGCTGGAACTGGTCCAGAGGAGGGCCACAAAAGTGATCAGAGGTCTGGAACGCCCCTCCTGTGAAGAAAGGCTGAGAGATTTGGGGTTGTTCAGGGGCTCCGGGGAGACATTATTGTAGTCTTCCAGTACTTAAAGGTGTCCTATAGTAAAAATGGAGACAGTCTTTTTAGCAGGGCCTGTTGTGACAGGACAAAGGGACAATGGTTTTAAACTAAAAGAGGGTAGATTTAGACTAGATTTAAGGAAGAAACTTTTTACACTGAGGGTGGTGAAATACTGGAATAAGTTGTCCAGAGAGGTATTACATGCCTCATCCCTGGAAACATTCAAGGTCAGGGTGGACAGGGCTTTGAGCAGCCTGATCTAGTTAAAGATGTCCCTGCTTACTGCAGACGGGTTGGACTAGATGACCTTTAATAGTTCCTTACAACCCAAACCATTCTATGATTCTATCATGATGATTCTTCTGTGAACAGACCACTAATTTTATAGACTTCTTTGTTTCAGATGTTAGTTCTGATTGCTCAAAATCAATACATGAGGAAGAAAATAACCTACAGGCTTCTTTTGTACTGTTGCTATCACATTTCTAGTATACAGAAGTGCTTGTGTTTAGTTTACTAACAATAGTACAGTTGCTGACTTTGTTGTCTAATATGTTCTATGTTCCCCTACAAAATGAGGAGGAGGAATGAAGAACGTAATGGGAGCAATGAATTTCTATGGGATGTAAGACAAGGAGGGTAGTAAGCAGGCCTAACAAACCATAGGAAATGCCTAAAATTTCCACCCCATCTGTTCAAGGAAAAACAGTTTATATAACATTATGAGGACCTTGCAATTAGAACAATCAAATATTCCACCCTCTGACATACAATGGCAAAATGTGCCTGATAATTAATTAACAGAACTCTCATGTAAGATAGGAAAATACTATAATCACCATCTGACAGGTAAGGAATGAAGACACAAAGGAAACATCTAAGCCTGAGGAACTAGGCTTCTGCATATGAGACCCCAGCCACATATTTATGTGAGCATGTGACAGCTCACTTCCATCCCCAGTGGAAGAAGAAGAGAAAACTTGATCCTTTATGTGGGGAGAGATCTTCAGTATATGCCAGCCGAATCCCCAATCTGAATGGACCATAGCTTTGCATGCAGATAGACTATCAATCTAGATATAGCTAAAGAGGTTTACCAGAACCTACAGTAGTTAAAGTACATACACCTGAAATAAAGTGTCTCATAGTCACCTTCAACATCCTAACTAATGACATTTCTTGTTTATCTCACCTCCTGTTGTCAGAGAAGTTGTGATACCCTGTGTGACCCTCTATCAAAAAAGAAAAAAAAAAAAATCAATTTTTATTATTTTTTACATTTTACAATTTCTAATTCCTTAGTTTGCATTTCAATGTTGCTACTTCTGCTGGAAAGTAAATACTAATTGGAAAATTGTACTGAAGCTGATATAGCATGACAGCTTAAATTAATAAATCTCATTTTTCCACAAGAAGTCTAGCTTTTTTGCCTCATTTTGCCAAACAGCTCCACCCACTCCCTTCTACACTGCATGCATCAACTTTGTATGATGTGGAAGCAAGTTCAAAACAACTGAGAAAGTCTGCCTAATTTTACCCAAGCCACTAATTAAAAACACAGCAAAGGAATTAGTATATACAATAAACTACTATAAAATGAGGAGCAATGTTTTCCAGATCAGTTATCAGATGTGTTAACTGATACTTTGCTTCCCACTGGAGGCATAACGTCACTTCTAGTAAGATCTTCGCTTGGGATCCTAACTTTTGTGCACATACACTGACTAGACAATCATATAACATTTCCCTTTTGGACCAGTCCTCATTTCTCTCCAGCACAAAATAACTCCATTAAGAAATTTATATGATACCCAAATGTTACAGCACTAAGCACCACTCAGTTGCACAACCCTGTCCTCTCATTGCAAGGACGAATGCCTGAGGTTGGGTGTTTCATTTGGAGAGTACGCTGTCAAAGATGATTTTTTTTCCGACACTTACAATCTGCACACATGGTACTACATGTCCAGGGGACAGGAAACTTATTTTATCTTGGGTTCTAACAATGTGTCTATTCATTTACTTCTTTGTCTCGTGTATTTTTTTTTTTCTTTTTAGTAACTACAGAAAGACAGAAAATACTTTATTGGATTCATTTAGGAACAGAAAGGAACCAGATTTAATTGTAGGTGTTTGCCTGGTATCCTGTGGACGAGGTGGTGATTTCATCCTCTGCTACCTGAGCCTTTTACTCCTGATGGCCCACGCTACGTCACTGCTCTTGCCTCCGCCCTCGGCCTGTTTGCTCAGCACCACCCTTCCCCGGCGTGCAGTGCCAGGCCTTGCTGCAGGGCACGCTGGCGCAGGGAGACAGCCCGAGCGCAAACACCCTGTGCTCAAGGAGCCCCAGGCTGGCTCCAGGTGGGCAAGTAGGCAAGCCCGGTAATGGAGAGGCAATTGTGGATGCGAGTGGGGGTTACTGGAGTCCTCCTATTAGCAGACACCCTGATAAAGCCCCCTGTGTCCCACCGTGGGATGAAAACCTGAGTGTTTTCAGAGAAGAGGCGCTCCTGAGACTTTACCGAAAGGAAACTTTGTTGCCAGTACCACTAAAAGGGGACAGTGGACGCCACCGGCAGGGAGCTGAAACTTCCCCGGGATGAGCCCCCTTCTGACACTCAGCTCCCACTACGGCCAGAGCCGCGTCCCGCTATCCCGCCGCCCCACGGACAGCCCATCCCGGCCGGGCGAGGAGCCGTGGAAGTTGCGGCGGAACGGAGGAACCCCATCCAGCCATTCCGCCCCAAGCCCCAACGATCCCGGTATCCCGGAGCTGCGGGGCAGGCCGGTCCCTCCCCCTGCCCCTCCCCGCCGCCCTCCCCCGGGCTTTCATAAGGCCGCGGAGTTTCCGCGTCCTGTGACTGCAGTCAGGTGGTTGCGGGGTTTCCCTCTTTCTCCCTCCAACCCGCTCCGTCTTCCCCCGTTCTTCTCCCCGCCCGGCGTGGGCCGGCCCAGCGGGGAGCCGGCTGGGGAAAGTTGGAGTAAAAGTTGCCGGCTGGGAAACTTTAGAGGCGGGGGAGTCGCGGCCCCGGCAGCCCGGCCTCCCTGCGGCGTCCCCGCCGGGCCCCGCAGCGCTCCGCTCCGCGGGAGGACCAAGGATGGCCGGGGGTGAAGGAGCGGAGCGCTCCGGAGTGCCCGAGTGTCGGGAGCATCTCTTCAAAGTGTTAGTGATCGGGGAGCTGGGTGTGGGCAAGACCAGCATTATCAAGCGATACGTGCACCAGCTCTTCTCTCAGCACTACCGGGCAACCATCGGGGTGGACTTCGCGCTCAAAGTCATCAATTGGGACAGCAAGACCCTGGTGCGGCTGCAGCTCTGGGATATAGCAGGTAAAAGCTGCGGGTGCCGTCCTTCTGCAGGGTGTGCCCCGAGGGAGTAGAGAGCTGTGAACCCGGCTGTCTGCGGTCCCGGGGCCTGGCCTCTGTGGAGGAAAGTATTTTTCGACTGCGAAGTCTGTCTTCCTGCTTTTCTCCTTCCCCCTATAACCTACAATCCATCTTGTCTGAATTTGAGGCATCAGTAGAGGGAGGTCTCGATGTGGGAGTGAAGGTTTTGACTTTTTATAGTCTGTGTGTGCTCCTGTTAGCTTGATGTTGTGGGGCTCATGGCTTTGCCCAGGGTTTTACAGCAGTTTTTCAAAAAACTGCTTTGCTCTGCTTCTTAGCTGTGGAGCTCCCAGAGGGCTTCTGTTCATATTACTCCTTCTGACCTGCTTGCCTGGGTGTTTGTGGCCTTGGTTAAGACTACTGCTTAAATGAGTTCATCGTTATGGCTCCATAACACTTCTAGATGAAACAAATAACTTTTCCAAGTAGGTAATGCTTAGTAAGCATACCTTACAGGTTAAAGGTAACTCAAATAGCTAAAACTGTCCTCATAGGAAGTGTTCTCTGACTTTGCATGTTGAGTCATTGATGTAAATCAGTATGTGCTATCAAAATGTGGATCAAGGGAATGGGGACTCGTGTTAGGCTTAGCTGTACATTCAGATCGTGGGTTTATGTATTAAAAAGGTACTTGGAGCACACAGAAGCAGAAAACTCTGTCCACTTATCCAAACTACATGTCATTCCTATATATAATTCAGAACTGTTCTTTAACACTCCAGCTATATGCCTGTCACAGTTAACTTTGCTTATTCTCTGACATGAACGAAAACTCTGTTTTGCTGTAGCCTTGTAAGAATTTGTCCCCTAAAGTTGATGTGGTTGTGCTGCCCAGGTATTAACCTGCAGCTCTCTTCATCCCTCGCCACCACATTCAGAATACCTCCTTGGATGTGAAAAAGTAGACTATTTCAAATGCTGGTGTTTAAAGTTATGCTACTGGAAGACATTAGGAGAAGAAATGATTGTTGCTGTTTCTAAGAACTCTACAGTTTATCAAGTGGAAGCTTAGAAAATAGGAAGTGTACCATGTGGCTGCTCTTACCCTGTGACTGACCAGCTGTACATCAGCTTCTGACCTTTCTGCTATGAAGGTTATCTTGAAACACTTCAAATGTGACTTCTCAAATTAAAAAGACTGCTTATTACTGCCACATGCTGAAACACTATAGATATTTCTGCTGCTGGCCTGTATGGGAAACTAAAATATTTTCTAATGTCTGTTTTGGAGAGCACACAAAATGTTGGTAAGCTTTCTCTTGTGATGTCTTCCTTTTATGAATCAGTTTTAACTTTCTATGAAACAATTAGCAGTATCTGCACAAGCTGCTACAGTGCTCTGGATATATTTTAGGAAGGCTGGGATTTCAAAGATTGAAGAGGGGAGACTAGCAGGATCCTGGGGTTTGGCAGGCTGCCTTGCTTGTGTTTAACTTCTCCTTAGCCCTCAGGTTTCTGGGACTGGGGTAGGCAGTGTGCTTTGACAAAGCAATCTGTTTCAACAGGCTATAGGCAGAAATCTAGCTGTAACTTGCATCAAAGAAATTATAGGTATCTACCAGTACGCCCATACATTCATTTCAAGATCTAAAATGCAATACTTTTTGCTCTTGATTATTGCCCTTAGTGTATCTTGGACACTGTTAGGTGAAGACAGAGTAAGAGCTGCTAATAAATACCTGGAGGCTTGTGCTAATTTTCTGATAGGTTGAAGGATTAGTTGTGTGGGGTTTTTTTCTCTCATGGAAATTCTTTTTCTATTTTACAATGTGGTGTACTTTTGTATGAAACTCCTGGCTAGCCTTTCCCTAGTAAAAATGGAAGTAAAATACAACTGTTCTGTGATTTGCATTCCAAACTCCAATGTCTAAGGTAGTAATTTAGGCTATTCTGTTTCCAAGGGGCTTGGGGGTCCTTTCCCTATTTAAAAAAAAAAAAAAAAAAAAAGAGGAGTAACCTTAGTCTTGATGATTTTTAATTAGGCTGCACTTAGCTAGTATGAGAGTAACAGTTCAGACTCCTACAGAATTTGGTATCTTGGTTAAGTGTTAATCTTTAAAATAAAGGGGAGAGTTTAGTATCCATGAAACAACCCTTATGGTCTTAAATGCTCAAGTCCTTAACCTGGGAATGTGTTCTACAGATGGCTATGTCTATACTCACTATTAAGTACTTGAGGATGTTAACAAATCTATATAGAAATTATTAGTTGGAGAACCAGGTTGAAGATGGCTTCTATATAGTAATAGTGCATATTCCCTAAAGCACTTTACGGAAGTGTGTAACAAAGTATCCGAGCATGTGATAGTCATTCCCTTTTAACTCATCAGCTCAACTGTCTTCTGGCTTTCAACAGCTCATGCAGATAATTTTGTCTGCTGGTGTGTGCAGACAAACAGCTTTAGATCTCTTGAAGAGATGTAAATCTTACGGTAAGTAATGTTACATGTGACTTCCCTGCAAGCAATATGATGCTGGCATTTTGAAATGGGTTTGATGAATTTAAAAAAGCCTTTAGAATTAAAGTGTAACCCTTAAGCTTAGTAAGGCATGTTATTTTTCGCTAGATCAAAGCTTGTACTTAGCAGTTCATCATGAAAAGCTTTCCTCAAAGAGCTGTGTGCTGTAATCTAAGGTTCTGTACCTAAATCAATAAGTACTAACCATGTAGTTCAGTCATCAGCTAAAGATTATAGTGCAGATAGTGTGCTGGCTTCTTCTGTGATTGTAGCCAAAATGATGAATGTCATACTGTGTATTGCAATGCAGCAGGTTCCCGAGTGACTACAATTCCTTGTGCTAGCTGAGGTTTTAGTGATTAGATAATTCTGTCAAATAGAGCGTGACAATGTTACACTGCCTATGCTCTTTTTCTGGTGAAATTAGCTTTCTTCTTGTAAAGGACAAAGTAATGCAAGGGAAGAAGGATACTGTTGTGACTAGACTTGTGTATTCCAGAATCCAGCATTTTAGTTTTAGGCACAGGTGGTAGCTTCTTTAATAATGAAAGTGAAAAAACTTGAGGGTAAGATTGATCAGTCACTGTCAAATTATCTTGGTTGCAGCATCAAGTACTCCGAAAGAAGCTGAACAGATTACATGTGTCTTCATACAGGAGCAAAACTTTTAAACCTTAGCTGCCCATAGGCATTCCTCCTGTTTTGTTTTGTTAGTTGTTTGGGTTGTTTTGGGTTGTTTTGTTTGTTTTTTTTACTCTTGGCGTGTGGAGTTATGATAAATATATCTTTCTGGACAAATTCTGAAAGTGTTAAAACCAGGTTAACCCTCCTGATCAAAGGACTTAAATAACTGGCAAAATAAAGGGGAGGTAGGAATGAGTCATTGTGGTAAAGACATACAAAACAAATGAATCTTAATGACAGGGAAGTACTTTTAAAGTCTATTTCAGTACACTAGAGATTCCTACCTGACAAGCATGCTCTTTTAGTGAATATACTGCTGTCAAGGGTTAGGGCTGGGCTGGTCATTAGACAAATGACAGACACTCTCTATTAACCCTCTCCTTTCCATAAGGGGAAGAGAAAGGGAATAAAGAAGAGATACTTACAGGTTGGAAAATGAACAGCTTTAGTGAAAATAATAACATGAAATATATATGGCTAGATATGAAATTAGTATCAAACCAAATACCTCTGGTAGCAATTACATCACTGTCACCACTGGTACTGTGCAGCAGGCACTGGGAAATCCCAGACTGGACTTGGCAGCAGATGAGAATCAGATTCAGGAGCTGGATTCTAGAACTGGATTCAGGAACACATGGATTGGGATCAAAGGCAGAAAAAAGTCTTACTCAGACACTGGTCACTGAAGAGAACTTGACTCTGGTCATCCCTTAGATCTATACTGATTATGATGTATATGGGATGGAATACCTTGCTGGTCAGTTTAGTCACCTGTCCTGTCTGCTCCTCCCCACAGGTGTAATCTTAGTGCATCCCAGTGTGGTACACAAGATTTAGCAGGAGGTCTTGGTCTGCACAGGAGCAAGTATAAGCAAGAGCCTTTCTCCATACCAATCCTTAGTAATAACTATAAACATTGAGCATTATAGCTTTTTGAAGCAGACACTACCTGCAAAAATATGCCATTAACTTCAGAAAGTACAGTCACTTAGACTGAGATGAAAAAATAAAATAACTGTATATAATTAATTCTGTTCTAGCTCACACCAGGTCATTCTACCTCTTATTCCATACAAATTTCATCATACCTATCACTAGTTTCTGGTTTCACTTTACAGAAAAGTTTAAGTTCATTTAGTACATGACTGTAGATTTCCATCTATTATGGCAATCTCTCAGGGCAGGAAAGATGTTATGGAATTCTTCATGGTTTGTGCCTGTGGGTTGTAGGCTCACCTTAGGAGGTCACTGGATGCCACTTGATGAAGCTAACTCAGTCATTACCACTGTGTTATCCTGAAAAATATTTATTGACACTGTTTGTGTTACACAGCAATTAACATCATACAGCTTTAAACTGAGTGTTCTCACCTAGTGTTCAATTTCCTTGAGGTATGCATTGGACTTCACCATCTTCCTTCATCACCCACCAAATTCTTCCAAGTTATTGAGCAAGAGCAATTCAACAAATGGATTTACCTTTGCCCAAGGCAGGAAATACCCATACAGTTTTTCAAAAATTTTTCTTTCATATACTACAGGGACTTTATCCCCTTCTACTCTATGTAAAGGGTCTGAATGAGCAGGACCAGCTCAATTCATTGATCCCCTGGTGTTAACTAACCAGATAGCCTATGCTAAATGCTTGTCCCAGTTTTTAAATGTTCCACCCCCATTGCTTTCAGAGTAGCTTTTAACAGTCCATTGCATTGTTCAGTTTTTCTGGAAGCTGCTGCATGATAGGGGATATGACACACACAACTGATACCATGTTCTTTGGTCCAAATGCCTACAAGATTATTTTTTAAATGAGTCCCATTGTCAGATTCAATTTTTTCTGTAGTACCATGTCACCACAAGATCTGCTTTTAAAGGTCTGTGATGGAGTTTTGGGCAGTGGTATGAGGCACTGAATGTTTCCAGACATAGAACCACAGAATTGTCAGGGTTGGAAGGGACCTTAAAGATCATCTAGTTCCAACCCCCCTGCCAATGGCAGGGACACCTCC